>KZ652694.1:127072-138961 GCA_001010745.2 Gerris buenoi
TTTTTTAGTTGTTATAGTTGTTATTCATTCTAGAAAGTATTTTATTATAACCCGTTGTTACTTGATTTATTTTAAAATTATGTACATCAGCATTCTTTAAACTGTGATATTTTTGTGTGTAATTATGTTTGTACTTAAGTGCCTATATTAATTTTAATATTTTTCGGTTTTTGTTATTTGTCATTAACTTGTTTTTACTACTAAGTTTTATTATTTATCTCTTTGTCACGGTTGTTATCGATGTGTATTGTCCTACTTAAGCCAATTAGAAAAATTTTATTGTGACCTTTAACCGCATGTAGTACATAACTGTGGAGCATGCTGTATTTACAAAAAAAACACACACACACACACACACACACACACACACACACACACTCTTCTAAATATAAAAAACTGTATAATGTGTCCTGCTGACTAAAGACTTCTTGTTTATTCGTCCACCATATTATATTGGCCGCCATCTTTAAAATATTTAGTGTAGCATTTTTAAAAATGATACAGTTATCACAAATTATGGGATGAAATATGGCATACAACATTCCGACGATTTTGATTAAATTATTTTAAAATGTAGTCCATTTAAATACGAATCTTCCCACGAAGTTCCTAACATAATAGCTTTAAAAGCGTGCAGAGAGAGCGGTTTCGATTCTCCGCCGAGGTGGTTATTTAATTATTAATATATTTTGATTAAATGTTCATTAGTTATTAAATTTACCTACGAAAACACGAAAACCAATTCATCACTGGGCTGAGTAATTATGAACTCGTATAGATGAGAAAGTTTGTCTGAGTTGTCTCGGATCGAATTTTAGGTAGAATATTTTCGTAATCTATATTTCGCTGATAAAAAAAGTATTTAAACTAGTTAAGTATCTTAATATCGTACTTGATTTAAAAGTATAATTAAGAGTAAAATGTTCCATAATAAGTTTTGTATCTTCTATTATAAAACAATGTTTGACCCTGTCTGTTTTTATCCTTTGAACAATTTGTCATATATTAATTTTACAATATAGTTTCTTTAATAATTAATAGTTTTATCTTTAGTCATTGTTGTTTCATTAATTATTATAGTAAAAAGTGTGTTAGAAATATGTCGCGGGTTAACATTAGCTATATTTGTTCGCATAGAGTAGAGAAGCTGTGATTTTGACCCCTTGGTGTGAAAGGTTACCGACCCTTACTCTACAACATAACCGCAAACCTCACAATCATTGAATCAAGTTAATGTGTGCGTAAACTCAGAGAAATACAAAACGAAAAAGTTTAAAATGGACTTGAATAATGGACTACGGTTTAAATTTGTGATTTAAATAGGGAAAATATGAAAGTGTAAAACGTGACAGTTGGACAGGCCAGTTTAGTTAGATGTTGTTTCGAGGATTTATTCACACCTGTGCATTCTCAACTTGAATACTTCTATTGAATTTATTTTTTCAAAATCTCTCATACTTTTTCTTTTCTTGGACAAAATATTTTTAGAGAAACCATAGCTCTTTATTAGTCAATCCAACAAATTCTCCTCTTTTTTATTATTACTTGCAACTTCATTTTTGCAGCCGTTGACTAAATAAGTAGTAAATTAACTTTATGTATACAGAGATAAGTTTTAGATAAATAAACCAATTGTTAATTTTTTCAAGACCATATTCCAGATTTTTCGCTTCATCCACGTGTTATGTTGAAATATGGGTATAGAAAGAAATTTGAAAGTTAACTGATCAGCGTTGCTCTTAAAGTTTTGCTTCTGAGCTTATCGAATTTAACTGAAGTTATGTGATCGTTCTGAAGAACGAAAAATGTTAAGGTCTCCGATTTCAAAAATTTCAAAAATTCCAAGACAGAAATCTGTTTCAGACATCAAGGAACACATGTTTGGATCCGTGTCTGTTTGTCGGTCTGTCTATGTCTGTCGATATGTCTGTCTTACGTTCAATTTTTGCGAACCAACATGTCTTAAAAACTACACGTCAGATTTTAATGAAATTTGAGTGGTAGTTCATAATTTGACCACTGTTGGTCCCATATAAGTTTCAACTAGATAGCCCCAGATTAATTTGAACCGTCGGCGCTTCTGTCACTGTGGTTGACAGATTCTGTTTTGTCATTGATTCCTTTAGATAAGTAGTATTTGTTTCAGGCTAAGATAAAAAGTCAATTTCATCCCAACAAAGACACTTATGTAAAAAAAAATAAGCCAAGTCTCTCGTAAGAAGTTGAGAGATCATAGGATTAAGCAAGTCTGCCCTTGTCTGAGTAGGTTCTACCAGATCTAATCTATCCAGTACAAGAAAATTATGTTGTTTGTCTGTGCCCCTCTGTATACTGTTTTTCACAAACTCAAACATTTTCTTTCCATAATCAATCCGAGTTTAAATTAAAACCCATGGAAATTACGCAGCACGAGGGTGCAATACGTACCTAGAGGAGTAAGGGCGTTATTACAGGCCGAGGGCGAAGTTTGAAAGCTCGAATGCGTTTAACGCCCGAGGCCTGTCATAGCGCTTACTGCTCGAAATGCGTACACTATTTTATCGCCCACCACATGTAAACTAACCACAAAAAACTATTTTATCTACTTGCGGCAGCAAAATGAGGCATTATTGAACTGATTTCAGGCAGAGAAATGGGATTTTACTGCCTAGGCGGTAAAAGTCAGGAAACATTTTACAGCCTAGGCAGTAAAATTTATTTTACCGCCTAGGCAGTAAAATTTATTTTACCGCCTAGGCAGTAAAATTTTTACTTTTATAATGTTGGCAATGACAGTTTATACTATTATCTCTATCTTATAACATTAAATATTATAGTTTAATAAATAATATTTAATAAATAAACGTTTTTAATAATCAAATAATTTATTTATATTTGTTAATTCTGTTAAATAACTTCAATGATTAGTAGATCTTTAATTAAAAAAAAAGTGGAGTCACTGGCTACACTGCAGCGTCATGTAAACATTGAACCCATAATTATTATTGAAGTCATTCTAGATTAACTAGCTACTTTTCTTGATTTATCCTAGTTACTCCTTTTCTTTTAAGAAATAGAAGATATCTTTAATACTTTAAGTAATTTGCTAGTAAAAATAATATTTTATATTGCGTCATTATTCATTCAGAAGTTATGAGTGTTATAAACGTTTGTTTTGAATTTTGTTGTTATAGATTTAGTTTGATTTTCACTTACTGTTACATATTAGGTATTCCCATGTTTCTAATTTGAACATTAATTTTAGTTATTATCTTTATTAATATGACACCTAGTTATTAAGTATGTTATATATAAATAAAGATAACATTTTAGCAGTTTGATTTTTCTTCCGCAAGTAGATAAAATATTGTATGCAACAAGGCAGCAAAGGAAACATTTCTCCCTCGTTTATTCATTGCCTACATCGGCTTCGCCTCGGCAGTCAATTAGAGAAATTACCTGCCTCGGCTTCACCTCGGCAGTTAATTATATTAGCCTGTCCTCGCCTTCGGCTCGGAGGCTAACCTAATCACTCGTCAGTAAAATTCCATTTTGCTGTCTAGTTACATAAATAACTATTGCCGTAATCTTCAAAAACAATAAATGCATATTAAGGTTAAATCATTATCAAAACAAACCGCAGTCATAAAAATCACAGGGAAGTACTTGCGTCCAAGTACTTTTTAGGGTTCTGTAGATGATAAAGCATACCCGTTATGATTATGATTTTTTTTCTGCGATCCCAAGAGTTGCGGGTTCGATCCCCCGGGGGTCACAATTTTTTTTATCGGTAATAACGACAAGATAAATTAAATTTTTATCACCCAACCATACGGTATAACCATTAATAATTTCGAAATTTTAGGACCAGCAATTATATAAAGTTTGGGGGGGCGGGGGGAATTTTTTTGGGGGTATATTTTGACTTATAAAACTAATAAAGAATGAAAAATTTAAATAAGCAAATATATATTTGTAACCTAATCTTCAGCAGCTTTCATTTGATACCCAACTCAAAATGTTTTAAAAATAAAATTTTGGTCGCACAAAATTGTTAATTTTTAAAACCTGGGAATGGACTCTCGGAAATATCATCGCCCACTATTAGGTATTAGCATGAATTATTTCGAAATTTTAGCACCAGCCGATCTATAGTGGTTGGGGGGGGGAAAATTTTTTTTGGGTATATTTTGATTTTTTCCCCCTATAAGGAATGCAAAATTTAAAAAAGCATATATATATTTGTGTTCTACTCTTCAGCAGCTTTCATTTGATACCCCACTCAAAAATTTAAAAAAATGTAAATTTTTGAGTTTACCACATTTTTTTGAATTGCGCATGCGCAAATCTAGTTATGAACTTCTGTATATTTTTCCTGTGGTTGGGTCAAAAATTTGCACCAGTTTTTCAAATTTCAGCACTTTCGCTTAAACTGTTCGGGCCCTATGAACTAAAGAGCGACGGACGGACGGACACATCACCCTCGGCATAAGGGTTTTGAGAAGTATCTACAAAACCCTAAAAATATTGATTTTTTACAAATTGAACAGCTGACGCTGAGAACTACTAGAGCTTCCTGCATGCCGCGGCCCGGTCAGGAAGCTGCTTCTTGAACTGCTAAGTGGCCCTGTAATGATAAAGCATGCATTATTACCGGCCCCCAGGGCTGTAATATGGAAATTTACCGGCCGCTCAGGATAGGAATGTTTATAAGTGGAGGGCGATAAAGTTGTATACAACACTGCATAACATTTAATTTAATATAAACTATAGAGAAAATCATTCACTTGTATCACTTGATCGGGCATGGATAGGTGATTTTCCAATAAGATTCGTTTTCAACCATACCCAATATGCTGTATAAATAGGCAGCTGGTTATGTAGAGAGTCGATTCACTGGTTACGAAAGCCATATAGAACACACTAACCTCGTATCAACCATTGTATAAACAGTTGTGTAAGACCATTGGCAGGCCTAGGTTCATCTTGAGCTGTTGAGCCATGAAGTTCGTTTTTTTAATTAAACAATTTTATTTCCCTATTTCAAAGTTAATTGAATTAAAATTATGCTAATTTAACTTAGACTGTTAATTAATATACGCAAATTCTTTGACTAATTTAATTAATTTATTGTTGGGATCAAACTGATATTTCTATATTGGTTTCACAGTCAATGCTATGCGGAAAGAGGAAAAGGAATTCCTTAACAACTTGGTATCTCTATTTTATTATAATGAATGAATAGAAAAAATTCTGCAATTCTTGAAAGCTACATCGTCTAATCTTGAGGCTGAATCTCAGTCAGATTTCTGGTTCAACTCTATATGCATGTCCAAATGAATATTTTCTAATGTGTACTTTGAAATAATAAATGTGTTTTCGTACTGGAAACTGTGAAGCTTGCGAGAACATATATAGCTTGACTCATTTTCAAGCATGCTGAATGATCCATCTATTCTACTACCATCACTTTCAGTGACAGCAAAACCCCTAAAGACGATGGTGCATCGCAGTTCGCTTCAGTCCTGAACAAAACACTTGAAGTTCTCTTATATCTGGATAGGTAGAAATGATGAGATTGATGTAAGAGAG
Organism: Gerris buenoi; assembly: GCA_001010745.2. Classification (NCBI taxonomy): domain Eukaryota; kingdom Metazoa; phylum Arthropoda; class Insecta; order Hemiptera; family Gerridae; genus Gerris; species Gerris buenoi. The sequence continues at coordinate 132,644 of KZ652694.1, forward strand.
GGTAAGGTTTGGAGGGAGCGGAGTGAAGAGATAACCCAGTGAATGAGATGCACACAAAGCAAGGTTTTGTTCACCCCTGTTCCCATCAATAACCTGCTGATTGGATGCGGCTTTTGACGTCACGCATCCCTTGACCTATCACTTCTCTTCCAAAGGAATATATACTATACAGTAGCTCGCTCTCTCGTTCAATCTTCTCTTTTATTCGACATTTTTACTTTAACCGTCGGTATGTCTTATCAATACAAATTTCCTTCCATCTAGATACCACTTACCATTATATTACTCATTATACTTCAAAGAATATTTTTTAACCTACACCTTTGTTACCCCTCATAATATGAAGTGAATAGTATAGACCGAATATCTGTTAAGTATGCAAGGTTACTGACATTCCATCGAACCTGTATATTTTATTTTGTACATAACACAAAATATAAACTTGTTTTAATTCAGTTTCCATCTTACAGTTTATAGTGTTAGTTAGTCCTAAAAATCATCCTCATAATATGGTGTGTGCTTTTGGTTTGTATATGGGTTTCGTTGGGAAAACCAAAAAAAGAATCCCTGTGTCTGTCACCCTGTACGGTTCTAATAACTTTTGAATCAATAAGAGATAAATCACAACTTTCAAGTATTAAAGATCGTTTTGACGCGCACACAGGAAAAATATAGTGACCTCAAAATTATTTACTGTTCAAATTCAAAATGGCGGATGATTCGCGTCACGTGAATTTTTATTTTTTTTATTTTTTATTTATTTTATTTTTTTCAAATAAAAGGTTTTGAAGAGTAGATTACAAAAATATACAACACTTGTGGATTGTGTTTAATTTTCTGCGCCATTTTGTCAAAAAATCATTAAAATATTGGTCCCCCCCCCCCTAAAACTGGATTTCTGCGGTTACAAAAATATGCAAAATGTGTGGTCCGCTGGGTCAAAGAAAAAATAAGAATACCAATTTAATCAGATTAACAGGGAATCCAAAATGTCGGCTAAGACCTGTCACGGGGGAAAAGAAATGTTTTTTAAAATTTTGTTTGGGCATCAAATGAAAGGTATTGAAGAGTAGATAACAAAAATATATAACACTTGTGGATAGTGTTTAATTTTCCGCACCATTTTGAAAAAAAGCATAACATTTTTCGTCCCATCCCCTTATACTAACTTTGTGTTCACAATACCAACGAAACCCTTTTTACGAGAGACTTCCCACCGAACTAATTTATTTTTACTTTTCCTAACCTATGGTAGGAAAAGTAGGTATTGTTTTCACCCAAAACATTTTTCTTTTAGAACTACAACCGTACCCTGGTTGTGGTTTGGAATTAACAGCACTAGTTTATGAATAGGCCTATCTAGGATCTTCTTATCAGCTAATACAATTTGAACCTTCCGAATTAATCCATCATCGCCGGGATACGTTTTGCTGATCCTTGCCAAAGGCCATGAGTTTCGTGGTGTAAGTTCATCTTTTACTATTACAATGTCACCTACATTCATGTTTCGTTTTGTATGTTCCCATTTTGACCTTCGTTGAAGATTAAAGAGATACTCTTTTTTCCATCGTGCCCAAAACTCGTTGACGAGGTGTTGGATGTGTCTCCATCTCCTTCTTCCATAGAGGCAGTCCTCTGTAAATTTTCCCGGAGCTGGTAAGGGCGAGTTGGTTTTACCTGTTAAAAGGCTATTGGGTGATATGGGTTCTGGAAACGAGGGATCATTGATATTGTCCACACACAGAGGTCGACTATTTATTGTGCATTCGCATTCGGCGAATAGTGTTTGCAAACCATCCTCTGTTAGTAGACCTGGGTCATTGAACATTAGATAGTCTAGGATTCTTCGTACTGTACCTATTTGACGTTCGACAGCTCCGTTCATATGACTAGCTGTTGGAGTGTTAAAGACGAAGTCGCAACGTCGTTCTGACATAATCCTTTTTATTTTTAGTACGTCGACTTCATTTAAAGCCCTTTTTAACTCTGCGTTGGCCCCAACGAAGTTGGTGCCCATGTCGGACCGTAGAAGACGTACCTCTCCGCGACGGCAGATAAATCTTCTTAATGCATTGATGAATGAGTTAGTATCGAGTGAATCCAGCAAATCTAAATGGACAGCGTCTGTGTGTGCCTGTGTGTGTCTGTGTGTGGATGAATGAGTTAGTATCGAGTGAATCCAGCAAATCTAAATGGACAGCTCGACAGGCTAAACATGTAAAAATTATACCATATCTTTTAACTTGTTTTCTTCCTTGCTTGATATGGAAGGGTCCAAAAACATCAACCGCGCTATTTGTAAAAGGAGGTGCTGGTGTAATCCGATCTTTCGGCAAGTCTCCCATTAGCTGTGTTTCAAAAGGTGCTCTAAGTCTTCTGCATGTTACGCAACCTGCAATGTACTTTGCTATGCGGGACGGTCCGTTAATTATCCAAATACCTTTATTCCTAATTTCGTTTGCTGTTACTCCTCTACCTTGATGATGAACTCGTTCATGGAAGTGTCTGATAATGAGTGTAGTGACGTGTGATGTTTTTGGGAGCAATATTTTTGCTATATTGATGTTTTTGGGAGCAATATTGGGTGTTTTTGTTCGATTGGAAGGAATGAGTGTTTTATGCGACCGCCGACACGCAGTAACCCGTTCGCGTCAAGAAAAGGTCGAAATGCATTTAGATCGTGCTCGCGTTCGCGTGTTACACGTTGCCGCGACTGAGACGTCAGAGATTGACTTTCCGTATTATTCTTTTTTATTAGAGCTATTGTCTTTTCAAACTGATTTTTCTGAGTCAATCTAAAAATTGCAACTTCTGCTGCTTCAAGTTCGGCCGTTGTTATGGGTTCCTGGATTAGAGTGGATGCCGACAAACCCCTTTTTCTAGCTTTAAGCAAGTTGATAAATCGTTGAATTATAGCTACGCTTCTCCTCAAGTTCGACCATGAACTATACTTTTCTATTTTAATTCAACTAATCTATTTTCTATATTAAACGTTGTTGACGCTTCGGTAAAACGGCAAGAAACTTCTTTTCGAACCTCTGGGTCGTCATCCTGCACTTCAATTTGTGTACTCTCTGGTCTCCATGATATCTCAGCTGCATGAAGGAATTCTGGCCCTCTTAACCATGACGAAGTTATCAACTCACTTATATTTAGTCCTCTGCTAGCACAATCGGCCGGATTTTCTTTCGTTGTAACGTGACGCCAATTCTTAGGGTCGGAGCAGTCTCTAATTGTTTGTATTCTATTAGCTACGAATACGTGAAACCTCCTCTTCTCATTTTTCACGTATCCAAGAACGACTTTGCTGTCTGTCCAAAAGAACCTCTCCACCCCCGGCAGTTCGAGCTCTCGAACCATCATATCACTTGATTTTGCCATAGATGCCGCTGCGGTTAATTCTAGCCGTGGTATCGTCATTTCTTTAAGTGGCCGAACTCTTGCTTTTCCAAAAAAGAAATCAACATGAGGGTTTCCTTCACTATCGATTATTCTTATATAAGTGACGTGTCCATATCCGATCGACGACGCGTCTGAGAAGTGGTGGAGCTCTACTTTGACATTAGAATAGTCGTTAACATTGTTGGGTTTTAAACATCGCTTTATGTGTGGGGTGTTTTCACTTAACCATTTTAATTCAGTGAGCCACTGCTCCCATTTGTTTCTCATATCCAGAGGGATTTCCTCGTCCCAATTATGATTTTCGGCGGCCCGTTCCGAGTTTCTCCGACACACGTCTTGCAATATAAACTTTCCTCGTACGACGAACGGCGCGAGAAAACCTAACGGATCGTATACGGAACAAACCGTGGACAGTACCCCCGTCGTGTCATAGGCTTACTGTCTACCACCACCCTAAACTGGAATTCGTCAGATTGAACACACCATGTCACCCCAAGGGCCCGTTCTAAAAGTAAACAACTCATTAAGTTAAATTCTTCTAACCCCGATGCCCTATCTTCTTTAGGAATTGCTAAAATTACCTCGGGACAGCTGGACAATAATTTATGAAATCGAAATCCCCCTTTGGCACATAAAGTTTGGAGCTCCTTTATAAATTCTATTGCTTCGTTAGGTGTAGCAACCGACCCTAATCCATCATCTACATAAAAATTCCTTTCTATAAACCTCTCTGCTCTATGACTAACCGTAGCACCGTGGTCTTTGGCTGTTCGCCGAAGTGCATAGTTGGCGCATCCAGGAGAAGAAGAGGCCCCAAAAAGGTGCACCGTCATGCGGTATTCCTTAATTGGTTTCGATGTGTCACCTCTTTCCCACCACAAAAATCGAAGGAAATTACGATACTCTTCCGGTACTATAACCTGGTGGAACATACCTTCAATGTCCCCTACAAAAGCTATCGGCTCTTTTCTAAACCTAAAGAGAACACCTAATATGGAATTTGTCAAGTCTGGACTGGATATTAATTTATCATTTAGGGATACACCCTCAAATACAGCAGAGCAATCGAAGACTACCCTGATCTTCTTCTTCTTAGGATGGTAAACGCCATGGTGTGGCAAATACCACAGCTTACCGTCAACTATGTCATCCGGATAGGCTTCTTCCGCGTGACCTTTTTTAAAAATATCATCCATAAATTTCACGTAATCCTCTTTATACGTGTTATCTAATAATTTACGTTTTAATGATAAAAGTCTACTGTTTACTAATTTCCTATTGTTAGGGAGAGTAGGGTCATCAGCCTTAAACGGTAAAGGCATCTGATAGTGGTGATCTGATCTATGCTTAAGTCCATTTTCAATCTTTTTGATAAATAGTTTATCACTTACCGAAAGCCCAAGCTCGTAACTATTATCTCCCCTAGCGGATTCGGCAAACATATTTAAAATTTCTTTTACTGAAATATGATTAACCCTGTGACTATTACTGGCTGAGTTTACCCCTGATATCTTTGGTCCTATTATCCCCCATCCTAATTCTGATCTTACACCATAAGCCTCATTGCCCTGTCCGCTGACTACCTCAAGCGGACATAGCGCCTTAGGACAGTTATTTCCAATTAACATTCCTATCTCCACATCTTCCATTAAAGGGCAAAGCTGGTTCTTAATAGCTTTTAGATGAGGATGTAACTCCGCGATAGAAGGAGTAGGTACTTCATTTAGTGAAGCTGGAATCACCTCTCTAGTGTATGTTACCGGTAGCTCAATTACTGACGCACTGTCGAGACTAGTCACTACTAAGCCTGATACTCTACTTGTCGTAATTGAACTTCTTTGGTGAACAGTGCGTAAATCTAATTTGGTGGTAAGACCATTTACTTTTAGGTCTGATTTCAAACTGTCAGTAATAAAGCATGCGTCACTGCCTTCATCTAAGACGGCATATGTAATTATTTTAAATTCAGGCTTACTTATATGATATACCTGAACTGGGACAATAAATGAAGTAGTACCCTCTGAATTTAGGAAAGTGTCAGAATTTACTAGTCTAGCTGATACTTGTCCTGTGCTATCTGTACCTTCCCCTTTATTTACTATATCTGGATTGGATCGATGTAAACAGGTCGGGTGACGTTTATTACATCCAGTAATTGTACATTTTAATCTATTTTTACAACCTTTAGCAATGTGAAAAGGCTTCAGGCAGGAAAAACATAATTTATTTTTTTCTATTAGTTGTTTTTTATAATCCCAGTTTTGGTTTTTGAATTTTGAACAATCTTCTAAATTATGCTTAGATTTTCAGAAAAAACAAATATCTGTCCTATATAAATTGTTTGACCTTTTATCATCAGAAGGAACTAGGAGCCTGAAGCTTAGCTCTTCTCGGCTTTAGAATCAATGACCAAACACACTTGTCGACACTTACCAAACAATTGTCGAGGGCAAAGTTCTGATTTTGGTACAGGTTTAGAAAGGGTTCAAGTAACTCAAAACAAAGCCTTCTATCTAGCCAAATTCACTTCACCGAGTATTCTCAACTATCATTTCGGCTTTAACCTAATTTTGTGTTAAGTCCTTACTTTAATAACTGCAATTGAATAGGATTTCTATTAGTTAATTAATCACGCAGAAATTCATGATTAATTGTTATCATTGATTTATGAAAGCTTTGGTACTGGTTCAATTATTATTTATTTTCTTTTTATTTTTTTAATTTACCAAAAGAGCTTTAAAAAAATAAAAATTTTGGGGCTCTTTAAATTTTTGCGCCTAAAATTGGCAATTTTTGAAAATTTGGTATGCACTCCCGGAATTTGCATCACTCCACAATAGGATATTAGCATGAATTATTTCGAAATTTTAGGACCAGCCGTGATATGGTGATGGGGGGGGGGGGAATTTTAACCAA
>KZ652695.1:168205-181286 GCA_001010745.2 Gerris buenoi
TATAGGTCCAGAGTTGGGTGGGCATCGTCGGGCCCCTGATGAGTCGGTAGCGACGAAACGATGCAGGACATGGCGTTTTGCCGAGCCAACATCTTTGTGACGTTTGTCTGGTGTTGGAACAGTTCCTATGTGTGACGCTTGCGTGGCACATCCCTTGGTGTCTCTCACATATGGTTTAGCCTAAAGAGTTAAATTATTTCAAAATATGTGTAACATTCGTAAAATTAAAAAAAAAAAAAATAAAAAAAAATAAAAAAAAAATAACCACATTTATTGTGTCAAGTCGTTGTGTCAATATCTTAAGTATAAAAATAAACTAATAATTACAGTCGTTCTTAGGGTGCATTTACACCTGACACTTTTCTCCGGCAATAAATGTCAAGTGTCAAGGCAGAAATTGCTTTGAGTGTTTACAACTGAGAGAAATTGCTTGAGATTTATGTTGGAGATATATGTCTGACACTTTTCTCCGGCAATAAATGTCAAGTGTCAGACAGAAATTGCTTCGAGTGTTTACATCTGAGAGAAATTGCTTGAGATTTATGTTGGAGATTTATGTCTGACACTTCTCGCAATGCTTAAATTTACAATAAATGTACAAAAAATATAATAATCGGTGTTTACATCTGTTGTTATAGAAGTGTCAACACTTATAGCTGAGAGTAGAAACATAAATCTCAGACATAAATTTTTCGGTGTTTACACAACTGAGATTTCTGTCTGACATAAATGTCATGCAATAAATGTCAGGTGTAAACGCACCTTTATAACGAACTTCTGTACATTGATAATCTCTATGTAACGAATATTTTTTAAACCAAGATCAAGAGTTTCTAGAATGAAAATAATTTCTCTACAATGAGGAAAATCTAAGAAATTCTCTACAATCTACAATACAGGGTGACCCAGTTTTAATGGGACAAAAAAGAAATCCTGATTCTATGGCCCTAGATGACAGAAAAAAGGTATATATGCCTTATGCAAATCTTAATAGTTTTCGAGATAAGTCGATAAATCAATTTTTTCGATACATTGTTTTTTTCTCAAACAAAATGCGTAATAACTCAAAAATAAATAAAGTTATAGAGTTGCAGTTTTCACCATCAGAAAGAGCATTAACTTTGCATTAACATTACTTACAATATAACCCAAATATTACATTTTAAAAGGAACTTACACTCATTTAAAATGAAAAATTTGAGTGTTTTAAAAAATTGAGTGATTTTATAAACCGCCATAACTTTGTTAATACCATAGTCATCAATAAAGTCTGATGTGCTTAAAAACTGACCCATTTCTTTACCTTTAAAACTATATAGTATAACCTATACTTTCACTAAAATATGATTGAAAAACTTCAATAAGGTAGCTAAAATTCATAATTAATTTGTTTATATTATCCAAATATAAACAAAACACTTCTTAAAAATAATAAAATGCAAAGTAATCTAATAATAAGAAAGGTGTTTGTTTACTCTTTTTTTTGCAAATTTTAGCTACATTAATGAAGTTTTTCAATCATATTTTAGTGAAAGTATAAACAAAATATAGGTTATATTATATAGTTTTAAAGGTAAAGAAATGGGTCAGTTTTTAAGCACATCAGACTTTATTGAGGACTATGATATTAACAAAGTTATGGCGGTTTATAAAATCACTCAATTTTTTAAAACACTCAAATTTTTCATTTTAAATGAGTGTAAGTACCTTTTAAAATGAAATACTTGGGTTATATTGTAAGTAATGTTAATGCAAAGTTAATGCTCTTTCTGATGGTGAAAATTCCAACTCTATAACTTTATTTATTTTTGAGTTATTACCCATTTTGTTTGAGAAAAAAAAAAAATGTATCGAAAAAATCGATTTATCGAGATATCTCGAAAACTATTAAGATTTGCATAAGGCATATATACCTTTTTTCTGTCATCTAGGGCCATAGAATCAGGATTTTTTTTTTGTCCCATTAAAACTGGGTCACCCTGTATACCAAAAACTTTGAGAATTAATATTGGTGAGGTGTTTTGTATTACTTTATTTTCTTAGAACCATTTTTATGAGTTTCTTGCTCTAGCACTCTAATAATTTTGAGTATTTTACCTCCATTAGTTTAAGTGGTATTGGAATCATCTTTGCGAAGTACAGAAAAATGTCTTAGTCTAAGTTTAGAATTAATTTTGGACGTTTATAAAACTTTTGACTTTTTACAGTGTAATTTACACACTGAGTTCAGTGTCTATAATTTTTTACTAGACGAAAAAGTGGAGATTGTAAAAAAGATCTCTAGAGGTTGTAAGTATGATGATGCAGATGTAGTAGTTCTACAATGGATGAAAATGGTACGGGATAAAAATCTTTCTCTTTTGGGACCACCCATATTTTCTCTTAAATAAAATTTAGAACCCAATTTCGTTGTACGGAGGTTGGACTGTATTAGCAAGCACACAAATACTTCATATATACAGTAGAACTTCGCTAACATGACCCTCAATAACACAAAAACCTCAATTACAAGTGCAATTTTCAATTCCCCTTGTGATTGCCATTACACTTAATATTAAGTTAACATCAATAACACGACTATTATTATCCAAACAACCTAAATAACATGGATTTTTTCCAATTCACAACATAACTCAGAACCTCTATAACAAGTCGTTTTGAGAAGTCAACTTCTATAACGCGACTCTTTACAGGAATTAGGTACCTTGAACAAGTCTAGACTTGAAAACTCCGCCAATTAAACTTCGATAAGATGACTGATAGCCAAAATAACCTTGATAACACGACCCTCAACAAAAAGGGCACCTCAATAACAAGACTGATTCCCTAATCCCCTTGAGACACTTCTTATCGAGGCTCTACTGTATGTTGAATTGAAGCTAAATAGTTATGCCTTGATTGATAATATACTGTTGATCTCTGATCCACAGGGATTCACAGATGGAGTTTAAAATGGGCGTTATTTTCGTCATATCTTCCTGGCCTTGAGTAGAGTTGGGGAACGGCATCACTTTGATGTTGAACTTGGATTCCAAGTCTCTGATGTCGTTGTTGGTCACTTCTAACTTAGAATTTGGATTATACCTGGAAAAAAAGTAGAGAGGGTAGATTTAGTAAAAAATCTTCGACAAGTGTCCAACAAACACAATATATTCCCAAAATCAGGGATTATTCTTTATTTCTTTTACATTCTGATTGACAACATACTAAACATATAAATCAGTACCTAAACAATTATTGATGCAATCAATAGTGTAAAATAGGTTTTACTTTTATGTTAATCTTAAACTGTAGTTAGTATCAGTATTCTGTATTTGGTATCACTTTTTATGTATTTCAGTACATTGGTGAAATTTTGATTACTGTTTGTTTAGGGACTGATGATATGGCCCTATAATGGCTGAAAGCTACTCTGAATGTAATTAATAGTACATTACGCGTCGAGTGTGGAAAGTAGCATTTTGCATGCGAGTGTGGAGTTTACACCCAAGCGATAGTGAGGGTAGTAAAAACCACACGAGCAATGCAAAATGCCGTTTTCGCACGAGTTGCGTACCGTACTTTATCTACGATTGTTAGATTTTAATAATAAATGCAGAAAAAAATAATAAACTTCCTGTATGTAAGCTCGTATTTCAGTATTTCTCTTTTGATAAAGATGACATCAATTCGTTAGTTGTATTTTGTGCCGAATTAATTATTTCGGAAGGCGTATTATTCTCCTCATATTCGTCATAATCACTTAAATCACTCATTGATTTTCACAAAAAAACTCGATACAAACAGTTACTTTTATTAAATAAACATCAAATTAGTTATGTTAAATGTAAACAAACTCGCTAATCGTGTGTAAAGTTGATAATTGTTCTTCTTTACGTCACTAGAGTGGAAAAAAAAGAGGAATTCTTCTTCTTTACCTCACTAGAGTGGAAAAAAAAGAGGAATTGTTCAAAACTATGAGTCACACATGCGCAATTAATACAGGTGTGTAAAGAATCACTTTCTACGAATCTAAACAGAGATGTAATGTTTATATTACGTATCAATCGTAGATAAATAGTTTTTACATGGCGAGACTTTTTTTTATTTCAACACTAACTACTGGTGGTTTGATTAAATATGATTAATTGCTTAATTTTTTAGCTACGTTGCAACACTGTACATCTGCTGTAAACTTTTAATGTACAAGCAGTTGATATCTATACTTAATAATGTACATGTTTTTATTAAATTATGTAGGGATATCATCCATGTAAAAATAGTAAAAAAAAAATAGTATTTTCATTGTTGATCATTCCATAATACAGAATATTCTTCAGCAATCCTAATTTTTTATGACGATTACTTTACTATCAGTACTAGATCTTTTCCATTTTAACTTAATAATATTCATCGCCAAGGCGTTTAAAGATCATGTAAATAGCTCGTCTGATGACAATTGCAACAAAAATTTATGTCAAATATATGATAATCCTCTCTTGTTACAGTGGCAGGAAAGGATTTTTATAGACTTAATTTTAAAAACAGTAATAATTTAATAAGAGGTGAGACATGATCCACTCTTCTATTAAGCACATTGGTAGATGTCTAAAGTGCCTTATCAAGATGCTTGCAGTAATTTCATAATAATGCTATGATTTAAATGTAAAACAGATAAAAAAAAAAAAATAATTGCAATCATCCAAGTTATTAATGAATATTATGTAATTGATAATTTAAAGACATACCTTGTTCCAATAGCTAAGAAAGCTGGAGTATTATCATTCTGACTTTGTCTACTAATAGCAGGTCCAATATCCAAAAAGCTGTTGGAATCAGTGAAACCAAAAAGAAAAACTATCAGATCAGTCCTTTCACTGCAAACCTGGAACAATAAGCCATAATTAGGATCATGTTAATTTTAAACTATAAAGCAGAACAAATAAAAGGTTTAAAAAGACAATATGAAATATGCCGCTGAAGCAGTTTTTTATTTGATATCCTCCATAGTTCGAGGTAGAATAGGAAGCAATTAAGGGAGAATGAAAGAAATCACTGTCCTTGATGTTGCCATAGAAGTGTTTTGGGGAGTAAATACAGCAGCGCGAGGAGCAGTAATGTAAACGAGGCATGTCAATCGAGGATCGAGAAGGGCGAGGGCCCCCAAAGATTTTCTGTTCCCCAGTGCTTGCATACGCAGATTTATATAGCTCCCTGACGATCACACCAAACATACATTTTGGCTTTACAATGTACAGGTATGAAGTGCGAAGTGGATAAAACTATCCACCATGGGGGTTAGTAAAAAAGGCCCAATGTGGCCTGATTGTAAGTTTCGAACAAGTGGTTCGTCCACACCCTCTAACCATTATTAGCCCAGCCATTATTCTGAAAATAATTTCATAGCTTTACAAAAGTGCCATGCAATCTGTAATCAATTAAAGCAAAATGTGTGATAAAATAGTTAAAAGCAAGAAGAGGGTGATTGGAGATAAAGACATTGAACTAAAATACGGGAAAAATAGACTGACTTACACTCTTTTCATAAGAATTATTAACTTTTGACAGCCTGAGAAAATTCAGAGAGACAGGTCCGAGACAACTCAGACAAACTTTCTCCCAGTGTTTTCCAATTCTTAGTTTTCGTAGGGTACATTTAATTATTACAGAACAATTTATCATAAAAATTACTTCTTCTTGGCAGGGCATTGAATCCGGGGTCTCTCTCTCTCCCTGTCCACGTTTTAAACTATTTTCTCAGGAATTAGATTTGTCCTGAGGAAACGGCTTATAACGTTATATTCGTATTTAAATAGACTACATTTTAAAATTGTTTAATCAAAATTGTCAGCACCATTTTCAAGAAATAATTTTTTCTCGTTTTTTTTTTAGAGTTTCTGGGGGGTAGCGCCCCTAAATTTGGAGCTAAAATTCATTTCTTGATTTAGCCTCAGGATATGATTTTTCTTAACATGTATGCCAAATTTCGTCAAAATCAGCCCAGTAGTTTAGGCTCCTTTTTTTAAAAACCACTTTTTTGGACTCAGGGGAGCTCAAAACGTGTAAATCCATCAAAATCTCATAGTCTAATTTTTGCGCCATCACAATACTTTCTCTTCATATGAGAAAGTAAAAATGTGGTGGGGAGCCAATGACACCACTGGATTTTGAATTCGAGAAGGTCAGGCCAAGTACACAAACAAAAATTTCACAGGCTCCACCCCTCCCACAGGCCTAGTGGTTTATTTTTTCCCCCCTCATGTAGGTCGAACAATCTGAGAGCATCAAGTTAAAACTAATTGTAAAAAGAGTATAGTATCTGAATAAACTAAAATTTCAAAAGTTTGCCTGATAACAAAAAGGTTACAATCTAACGAAGCCTTTGGAGGCAATATTTCCTAGAGTAGTGTATTATGTGGTATTATAATTTTTCCAATCCCTTTTCCTATAATTGTTTGCTTTCTTAATTCAAACACATCATGAAAATTTAAGCTCATTTTTGTATAACTTATTGATTAATAAGTAATACTATCAGTGCTGTTACCTTAGCAATGTGAGAATATTTTTTAGAACTACTCGCTCCAGCTTCCCAGCACTGAAGTTTGAAGAGTATCGTCTTATCCCATATCCTAACGGGCCAGTATATATCGGTGACTCTTATACCAGGTGTTTCCGTGTACATATTCAGCGAAGATAATCCAGCTAGTTTCGCTATCACATTGGTTTTACCTATTCCACTTTTACCAACAAAATGAATCTTATAAGAAACTTCTTCGACTCCAGAGAGAGGCCGATCTAAAACACCTTGAAGGATAAAAAATAATTAGAAAAAGTAAATAAATATTTACACAGTTGGCCATTAAAAAATATTCATAGCTGATTTAATATATTTTTATTAATGTATAAATACTCTTAATTTAACAGAATTAATTAAAAGTACACTTAAAATTAGGTCTATAAACCACCTATAAATATATTTTGCTTCCGAGCTTACCGAAGGTAACAGAAGCTATATGATCATTTTGAAGAACGAAGAAATTGTAGTCTCAGAATTTGAAGACAGAAATTAATTTCAAACATCAGGGAACATTTTTGGTCTCGTGTTTGTCTGTCTGTCCTCAACTTTTTTTGAACCAACAGAGAGAATATATTGTGAGAACACAATGTAAAACATTAGCGTGGCTGCTCATTTATAAAAGGTTGATAGCACACAGCTTACAAATCAATCTCTTACAGACAATAACATATCCAAAAGTAACAATAAATTTACTAAACCTAATGTATTGTCATTAAAATTAAAATACAATTAATCAACAGAATTCAAAAATAGCTTAGAAGTAAAATAGCATAGGATTAAAATAATATAATGTACTTAAACGCTTGTTTAACACTTTCAGCGCCGATGACGCAGACGTCTGCGTCATGACGAGGGTATACCCGCACGCAGCGTGATGCACCTGTTGCGTCATGGCTCTATTAAAAAAAAAAAAAAAATGGCGCCCGGGAAGCAACTCTAGTTGCACCAGCGGAGCCGAAAGTGTTAAAAAGAAATAAACAAATAGTCGGGGTAAAATGAAATTACAATTATCTACATATATGATTATTTAAGATACTTAAGAATCTAAAATTATAGATTCAGCTATCTATCTCAATTCTTTTCTGCCAATACCAACATCTTCAATTTGTATTGTAAATACACTATTTGTTTTATATTAAATAGCACTTGTAGGTACATATATAAAGTGCTTGATTTCTAGAAATTGAGGTGCTGGAACTGCAACCTACCCTCCCCCTCCCTTTTTTTTAAAAAAAAATAAACGTTCAAAAAGAGCATTTTAAGCAGTTTTAGACATAAACCTACACTCTTAGTGCAAATCTTAGTGCCGATCATTTTTTTTTTATTTATCAGAGAGAGAGAGGTCCCGGAACGCCGTTCCGCCTCAAATCGAGCCCTGCATATATGTATTTCTGCAGTAAGCATGATGATATTCGAGAGGGAAAAAACTAGTTTTGAGAAATAATCATTCATTTTTTGGAGAGGCTTTCTGTTTATCATATTGTATTGATTTTAACTCCACTTGTCCTCTTAATCTTTCATAGGATACCTTTAACTGAATATCCTTAGAATGACTCAATGAAGCATCCACACTGGATCACCATAGGGTCATCCAGTGTGGAACAACCAACTATGGACCAAGGATTATGGACAGGATTAAAAGATATCCCAGGGATATCTTTTGGATCAATTGTGCTCCTTAGGTGCTCTACATCCTAAATTAAAGAATATTGAATCTTCATAGCACATTAGGATTATGCACTGAGGAGACTGGTCATATTGTAGTTAATAATTTGTTTTCTAATTGAACCTCTAACCTAATAGTCCAGGAGATAGCGTGGAAAAAAGTGTCTGACTAACATCAAGCTAAAATTTTGTATACAAGTTAATCTTTAGCGCCTTTTAAGAATATGTGGTCGGCTAAGTTCGTCTGCGGGACATCGCTTGGCAATAGGCATTTGAAAAAACAAAATGGTGGAGAGTGGCCATGTCCCGCCAATTATGGTGGACAGTATGATTTTCCCGATCCTGGGTACAGAATAAGTAAGTAGACCAAAAATCAAGTCGTTGATATTTTCACACTTGATAGGTTAGTTATTCAAATATTACTTATTTATTTAAAAATCAACGTGGTAACCTGTCAAGGGAAAAGCTAACATCAACTTGATTTTCGGTCTAACTAACTAAATCTGTACTCAGGATCATGAAAATACCATTGTCCACCATAATTAGTGAGGCTTGGCCACTCTCTACCGGTTTTTTTATTTTTCAAATGCCTATTGCCAAGCTATGTCCCGCAGACGAACTTAGCCGACCACATATTCTTAAAAAGGCGCTAAAAGATTGACTTATATAAAAAACTAGCTGGATACCCGTGCTTCGCTACGGAGTGTTTTTAAATTTGATAAGTTTATAAACTACCAGGAAAGCATACAACTTATTTTACTATGCGAGAATATCTAGATTCTATCCCTCCTAGTTATATCCCCCACCTCTTTGATAAGATCATTTGCAAATATCCTAAATTTACCCCCCTCCTAAATGAAAATATGACAAAACTGTACATAACAACAATTACTGTACTCTTAAAGAGCATTTTAACGATATGCATCATGAAGATGAAGGGTATTCATTACTTGTACCCCGTACCCCTGTGTACCAAAATTTTAATTTCGTAATCTCATGTAGGCAGTGACCTTCACCTTGTTTTGAAGAAAAAGTGTGTAAATATTCATCAAATTAGGATAAAAGACATACCCTCATACGGATACTCTTCTTTTTGTATAAGATATAGCTATATTTTTCAATTTTACCCCCCTCCTAAGTGAAAATATGATAAAACTGTACATAACAACAATTACTGTCCTCTTAAAGAGCTTTTCAACGATATGCATCATGAAGGGTATTCATTACTTTGACATTTGTACCCCGTACCCCTGTGTACAAAAATTAAATTTCGAAAATTCATGTTGACAGTTTTTTCCCCTTGCTTTGTAGGCCAATTGTGCAAATTTTCATCAAGATCTGACTACAACTGTAGATTTTTATAAAGAACATACATTCGTTAACTTTTATATATATATGGCCGCCATCTTGAATCAAAATGCCCGATTGGTAAACTATTTATCAAAAGTTACTAATTTCATAAAAGGAAGCCAACTTCTAAATTTCAAGGTTCTAGTACAATTGGTTCCGGAGATATCGTCTTGTCGAATTTTGTATATAAATGGCCGCCATCTTGAATCAAGATGGCGGATTTTTAAAATATTTCTTAGCGAGCACCTAGGAGGTAAGAGGAACACACCTACAAAATTTCATGGTCGTAGGTCCAGTGGTTTCAGAGATATCGTGATGTGTCAGTGAGTCAGTCAGTGAGTGGTACATATTTGGATTTTATATATATAGATTCTAGCTTGATGTTAGTCAGACACTTTTTTGCACACTATCTCCTGGACTATAAATTAATACTTAGTGATTATTGATTTTATACATATGTGTAGCATATCCTACGAATAATCACTATTATTTTATCATGAAAGAGGTGTAGTTCAATAACCAAACAACGTCTTCGCACAAAAATTGTAATTTGAACAATTGACCGGTTTCTAAAGCAGCCTTCTTCAGATAATCTTGAGGTTACTCACGAATGACTCGTGAAGTCGATCCAGTTACCTCAAGATTATCTGAAGAAGGCTGCTTTAGAAACCGGTCAATTGTTCAAATTACAAGTTTTGTGTGAAGACGTTGTTTGGTTATTGAACTACACCTCTTTCATGATGAGTCGCTATCACACACTGGAGAAAAACACAGTCGAAGACTATTATTTTATATTTTGTATAAATACGTGTAAGATACAATATTGATAAGAATTTGATAACTGCTTTATTTGCATTAAGAAAGTATCATGATAATTCATAAGTTATTGAAATACCTGAGTAAACATTTTATAATTATCAATGTTGGTTCTAATATTAATTTTAATAGATAATAGATAAGTATAAGATTCCGTCACTGAGTAACTTTAGTATAAAAATAAAAAAAAAAATAAAATAACTATTTTGTTCAGTATAATGTTGTGAATTAATTTGTATAATTTATTTCATATAAATTTCCTAACATTATAGATAGTAATGTTGCTATGTCAGATAACACTTGTTTACTCACAGCTCATTGTGTTATCGAATCTAATTTAATCAGTTTGTGTTTTTAATCAATTTTTTGTTGCATTTAAAACTGAATGAAAGAGTGAATTTAAAATATTTACATTTACACGCTCTAGTACGTATAACCTAAACCATAGTGTGTATAAAATACAAGTAAATGTTTACACAGGTATTATAATAAAACCCTCAAATATCAATACTTCTTTTATACAAATAAACCACTCAGTTATCAAATTCTTATCAATGTTGGTTCTTATGTTAATTTTTTATTACATATGTTAAACATAACAAGTTTGTGTGCACACTTATCAGATATTTCTTTAAGACTAAGTAAAAAAACATAATTAAATCAACAAAGTATTTACAAAAGGACTCCATATACATTAGACATGCTATACAAGTCTCAACATATAATAATAATCTTATAAGACTGTGTTTTTCTTCGATGTGTGACAACGATTCATCGTGAAAGAGGTGTAGTTCAATAACCAAAATAATTTTCTTAACACAAAATAATTGTAATCAAATCAATTGACTAGTTTAGACTGTTCTACCCTGAGGCACAGTAGACTAAAAGAAATGGTAAATTACTAACATTTAAAAGCACAGCAAAGACTCGACTTTGACCCGATCTGAAGGTTAATTAAACAGAGATTAGCATACCTAGAAGGACTAATCGCTGGCACGCGTGCCCATTGAGAGCTATCAACTAAAATAGTAATCAGCATGTACGCCTCAGAGACGTATTGTTAGAAGAGCAGGGTTAAAGAAATATAGTTCTTCAGAATTATCACAATTCTTATATTACTTTTGATGAGTTTAGAAGCAATTTAATAAAATTACGACAACTGAATGTCTACAACTACTATTTACTTACCAAAGGGTTTTTTACCCGGTGGCTTAGAATAATAATACTTATTAACTGCAGCTTCTCCTTCGGGAGTAGAATGCCAGTCTGCATCTATGACACTACTTCTCTGGCTCATACTGGTATAAACACCTTACCATCATCTATGTCAATACAACTAAAACAAACCGACAACCATATCAAAATCTTATTAACAAAAATATATAAATAACTTTATTAACAAAAAAAAACCTACAGTCCAGGAGATAGCGAGCAAAAAGTGTCTGACTATTAATCTTTAGGTGCCTTTTAAGAATATGAGGTCGGCTAAGTNTAGAAAGTCGAGCCAACTAGGCAAACCAAAATGTCACCGGACCCACCCCTCCTACAGGCCTAGTGGCATTATTTTTTTCATCATTTAGGTTGGCCAATCTGAGTGTCAAAAGTCAAAACTTTTGTAAATCTTACTGAAAAAAGGTTTATATAATAAAACAATTCCTTTTATACAAGTATACAGAAAATATATATATGTATATTTATTAAATACTAAATACAATTATGGAAGAGTGTCACAATGATTTAATAATAATCAATTCTCTATATAATGTAATATGCATTTTATAAATATAAATTTAACATAAAAAAAGTGATTTTTTATACACTATTGTTTAAATATAATATTTAATAACAAAAAAAGGATACATAAAAAAAAGGTAAACATAAATCAAATTAAATATATACTTATTATCAACTAGTTATAAGCCCATTTTACATAAATACAATTCTAGGATAAAAATTGTACATCCATGTAATTTTTAGAGGGTCAATAAGTTAATTATTTTATGTATAAACATAATTTATACTTACTCACTAAACTTAATAATACTTGTTCAGCTCGTAATGAAACTGATTAAACTCTGACCATATTTATAACAGTTGCAGATTTTAATTTTAACCCTACAAACAACATAGTTTTTGAAAATTTATACAATTTTAATTTTTTTTTTTTTTTGGTTCACTTTTATTTTAATTAAGAACCATTCATCGTATAGTTTTCTTGTTTGTTTTTTTTTGTTTGATTCATTCCAAAATATATATAATTTATTTATTTTTTTAACTTTGATATGTATCTCCAAAAAAGATATAAGGGAAAATGTTTTCAGATGCAAAGTAGTAAAAGGAAGTCTTCCAAATGTGCTATCAGGATTGATACCACAATCAAGTGTTGAGTGGTTGGTATCTGAACCACTAGTGGTTATCTTTAGTGTCGGTGAGACAATTTGAAATGTCTAAAAGAAAGAATCATTGTTAAAGTTGAGTCAGAGGTTGGAATCTGAACCACTAGTGGTTAAAGTTGAGACAGAGGTTGGAATCAGAACCACTAGTGTTAAAGTTGAGTCAGAGTTTGGAATCTGAACCACTAGTGTTAAAGTTGAGTCAGAGGTTGGAATCTGAATCACTAGAGTTAAAGTTGAGTCAGAGGTTGGAATCTGAACCTCTGGTGTTAAAGTTGAGTCAGAGGTTGGAATCTGAACC
>KZ652696.1:3123-27309 GCA_001010745.2 Gerris buenoi
TATTAGATTAATCTGTTTAAAGCAAGGTAATCATTGTCCACACACATCTGGTAAAACAGCCTGTTGCCAGCAACTTACAAGTAACATCCAAGTATCGTACACCGAAACTGGATACAATGGAACTGAGTTAGTCGAACATGCTTGTGTTTGTAATGCAATCGTAGATAAACATATTGATATTGCACCAAAACCTCAGTCTAGTATAAACTAATAAATATAAATAATAAAAAAAATATATAAATATTCAACACTGTCTTTATTCAGTTATTAATTATCAACACGGGAAAAAATTAAATATAAAAATTATAATGGTTTTAAAATATAAAACTAAATGAAGACAATGTTGCTATTTAAAATCAGATTTAAATAATATATATTTTATTATTTTGCAGCAGATTTTAAATGGCAACACTGTTTTTATTTAGTTCTATAATTAGATCTATTTTAAACAGCAACATTAAATAAATTTAGGTATTAACTATCAGCTGATTTCTACGTTAAAAACAATCTATAAAATAGCAATACCTGACTTCATTTAGTTAATAATTATCAACAAGGGAAATTTTAAATATAAAAATTATTTTGGTTTTAAAATATAAAACTAAATGAAGACAATGTTGCTATTTAAATAATATATATTTTATTATTTTGCAGCAGATTTTAAATGGCAACACTGTTTTTATTTAGTTCTATAATTAGATTTATTTTAAACAGCAACATTGAATAAATTTAAATATTAACCATCAGCTGATTTTTAAAACAGCAACATTTGATTAGTTTTGATATTAACCGTCAGCTGATTTTTACATTTAAATACAATCTATAATATAGTAATACTGGACTTTATTTAGATGTTTATAATATTTCATAATAGATATTTCAAGTTTAATGATAACTATAATATTGGATAACTGTTTTTATTTTTAGTTAATAATTATTATTTGTAAAGCTGATTTTAACATTATTAACAACCTAGAGGACTTCATTTGGTTATATTATATATTTCACAGCTGATTTTAGTCATATAGCTGATATTTTTTTGTATACAAAAAGGGGATAGTCTTTATTTAGTTAATCAATGCGTAATTTGACTGTAGCAACTTAAGAAATGGTACCGCTGTTATTGCTTTATAAAATTATTTTAATTAACAATTTTACTGACGGCGACGACTCATCTCGAAATGATTTGTTATTGCTAAGCTAGGGCAGCCACATTTATTCCAATAAATATAAATGTTTGTTTCGATTTGTTGGTCTTCAAATAGGTATATAACTTATCAAAATGAATTTACTTAATTTTACTTTTTTCTAAATATAGGGATCAACGGCTCATGATAACTGGTTTTAAAATCAATAAGATGTTGGCAACAGTTGATTTATTTTGTCTACTTTGAAAATATTTAAAAAAAAAAATAATTGAGATAAAAAAAAATAGAAATATAAATTAGATATCGACAGAAATTTGCAGAATTGTGATTGACTAATGGGACTCAACTTCATACTTCATGTACCTTTATGTATTTTAAGATGTCTTTTATTTATTTATTTTATTAAATTCAATAGTCAAATGAGATAATAAGTCTTTGTTAAAGAAACAAAATTTTAAATTTTAAAATGATTTTTGTTTTTTTATAAGTGAGGTATTAATGTATTATTAATTATATTATAAATTTATTTGATTTTAACGTATTTTTTTTTATATTAGTTATTACCGCGGGTATTTATTTTTGTTTACGTTTATTTGTATTTATGTTCGTACTAGTATATTCTTTTTATTACGTATAGTATTTGATCATTCATTTATTGATAAAGAACATTTATACTAAGCGGCCCGCACACGGTCAATAGTATCGTCAATACACATAAGTATTGTCAATACTATTGTCCGTGTGCGGAGTTGGTATTGATATAAAAAAAACAGTATTGATGAAAATTTGTTATTAAATTGCATATTGACAATAGTATTTTCAATAATATTATTGACACAGTTATTGATCGTGTGCGGGGGGCTTTGAGGTCACAGATATCCAAAAAACTGGATTTTAAAAATGTCGGTCGGTCGTTCCATTCTGTTTCTGTCTGTGCTGAGACGTTGAGCCTAAACTAAAGGCTTAATTTTGTTAAAGCTTGGTACACAGGTACTGAAGCATCATACCCTGAGGTGAAATCAAGATAAGAATTTTAGCTCCAAATTTTGGGGCGCTACTTCCAAAATCGCTGAAAAAATTATCCCGACATTTTGATTAAAATTTCCATATAATGCAAATATAATAATATTTTCATGGGAAAAATATAGTCCTCGTGATAATGATGAAAATAGTTCTTAAGATACTTTTAAGATGTAGATATAAATAAATGTTTGTTTGTGCACAATTCCAAGAAAACATGTGGACGCAGAAAGTTGAAACTTATATGGGACCAACAATATGCGAATTATGACCTACCATCCAAAATTCATTTAAAATTGGATGAGTAGTTTTTTAAGATATGGTGGTTCGCAAAAAATAAGCGATAGACCGACAGATGGACTTCTGTCTTGGGTTTTTTAAAATCGGAGACAAATATTTTGCTGTTCATAACGATCACATAGCATTGGTTACCTTCGGTAAGATTGGATGCAATAAAAATAGACTTCCAATTAGTGTGGCACATAGCTTCCTCGCATTCTATCCCGTATTTTATTCAAAAGCCCCAGATTATTTTGAACCGTTTGTGCTCTTTAAGTTATGCTAAATTGATACTTTAATTCATGTAAAAAATCCAAATAATTTTGACACATTAAAAAAACCAGGGATACAAACAAATTAAAGCATAAAATCAATAAAGCACGTGATAGGATCCGAAGAAGCTATGTGCCACATCAATTGGCAGTCTATTTAACATGAATTTAAGTATCAACTAAGCAAGGGTAAAAAACGTCAATTTATCGGACCGATGTTTTTCCCATAGTTTTTGTCTATTCTTATTACTCCAGAAAATAAGTCGAAGGATAAAGTATCATACGATCTAAGGCTAAAATTTAGCGTCGAAGCTGCTAAAAATGTTCTTAACGCGTTAAAATATTAAATTTGTTTAAAAATAAATTTTAAAGTGTTAAATTGTTAAATTGTTAACTGAATCAACATTTAAAGCTTCAACAATATGAGATTATGCATCACTCGAGGAGTAGATATCAAGTCTCAACGGAGATATCAAGATAACTGTATTGAGTTAACTGTCAGGTGATTTGAAATGGTGTGAATTTGATTTAGTTTCAGCCCCAAGGGTTGTTAGAAGCAAACTTCTGTTAGTCAGCTGTCAATTTGTCTCTCATCACTTAATGAATGCATTGTGCGGATTACAATGCTTATGCAGTCAGCTGGAACAAACTGATGGGTAACTTATTTATCTTTCATGAATAATACATATATGTTTATATTTCGTTAATTTAATTAATTAATGTTGGTAATTTCTATAAGTTAGAATGAAATCTGCCCCTTTTTATATTTTTAGTCTTCATTAAAAGAAATATTAAGAAGAAAGGAGGGGAAATCTGCCTTACGAATAAGTTGCGGAAACGAAGCATTCATGGACAGTAATTCAAGTTAAATTCAAAGTGGAGAATCTTTGCAATTAATNAGTTATTGGACCATTGGTTACAAATGTGTGAAATAGTGTGGTCCAACCAGTTCTTGTTTGACCTGTTTATATTCCTAGTAGAAAAAAATCATTTTCAGTCAATATTAAATGTTCGCAAACGGTTGAAATATAGCATTTGTGGCTACTTAATGCGAACGACCGAAATTACAGACAAACACTTTTTAAAGAAACCAGTGTTCTTCAAAAGTTTACGTACTTGTGAAAAGTGTTTGATGGTTTAAATTAATAAGGGACTAACATTCGACTGATATTGTCATAAAATTTGAATTTCATTAAAATCGGTTTGTTAGATATGGTGGTTCGCAAAACATTTAAACGACCGACAGACACCTAAAAATTTCCCTGACGACTAAAACTGATTTCAGTCGAAGAATTTTCAGAAAAAAAGAATGGTTCTTCAGAATAGGTATGTTCCAACCATACTACAAACTGGTTCGGAACTGTCCGACGCATGCGCAACGGACAACAATTGATCGTTTTTCGCTAATACGCATGCGTCGTACAGTTCGAAACTAGTTTGGAATGTTGTTGGAACAAACCTATTGNTTATTAATAAAAAAAAGACATATATAAATAAAAGTAAAGACTTTTAATTTTATTCTTGGGAATGTTCACTCATATTAATTTTATACTGACTGAATGTATTGAATATATTTTATGTTATTGATTGAACATGATAATAAAATTACATATAAAACCAAAATTGTTGTTCCAATGTTTGTTTATTAAAAAGGTCATTACTTAGGATTTTAAACCCTTTAGGACGCGGAATTCACAGGAGCACCAAGCTGTTCGTTAGTATTGCAATAGATAGGTTATTCCTAAAGACAATATGCGCATGCTCAGAAGTGTACATACTTAGACACAGTATGCATGCTGAAACATATTGTGCATGCTCAGACATAGTATGCATGCTCAAACATATTGTGTACGCTCAAACATATTGTGTACGCTCAGACATAGTATGCATGCTCAAACACAGTTGGTGTCCAAAAATAATCCACAATACATGTTCCGTAAAACTANCGACCGAAATTACAGACAAACACTTTTTAAAGAAACCAGTGTTCTTCAAAAGTTTACGTACTTGTGAAAAGTGTTTGATGGTTTAAATTAATAAGGGACTAACATTCGACTGATATTGTCATAAAATTTGAATTTCATTAAAATCGGTTTGTTAGATATGGTGGTTCGCAAAACATTTAAACGACCGACAGACACCTAAAAATTTCCCTGACGACTAAAACTGATTTCAGTCGAAGAATTTTCA
Organism: Gerris buenoi; assembly: GCA_001010745.2. Lineage (NCBI taxonomy): Eukaryota > Metazoa > Arthropoda > Insecta > Hemiptera > Gerridae > Gerris > Gerris buenoi. The sequence continues at coordinate 8,033 of KZ652696.1, forward strand.
GAAAAAAAGAATGGTTCTTCAGAATAGGTATGTTCCAACCATACTACAAACTGGTTCGGAACTGTCCGACGCATGCGCAACGGACAACAATTGATCGTTTTTCGCTAATACGCATGCGTCGTACAGTTCGAAACTAGTTTGAAGTGTTGTTGGAACAAACCTATTGATTACACCGAGATTGCATTCGGTAGGCGATAATTTTCCAGATCAAGAATAACAAACAATAATGCAAACAAAAGTTTATTTTAGACTCGGAGATTTAAAAATGTGTAAATAAATAAAATAAATTGCATCTTTTAAATGGATTAAAATTATATGTCATAAAGCCCAAAGTTTACAAAATATAAGACTTCTAAATTTAATTAGGAGGTCACGTTTTTAAATATTTTTGGGACCACTATCTCTGGTATCTTTGGGGCTCATTCTTAATAGTATTTTTGAGCCCACATTTTATCATTGTACTTATGCATGCTCAAACATATTGTGTACGCTCAAACATATTGTGTACGCTCAGACATAGTATGCATGCTCAAACACAGTATACATGCTCAGACATAGTTGGTGTCCAAAAATAATCCACAATACATGTTCCGTAAAACTATACATGCACTTGTATATGACCATGTTCAACAATAGTTTTGATTTCCTTAGCGCTGCCTTTTTAAAAAATATATCCTTAGTAAGCTTCAAATGAACCATGTTGTCTCAATCATCATGCTCAAATGCCTTAACTTAATTGTGAATGTCGTGAGAACATCAGGTACAGTAGGGTTTAAAAGTGTTTTATATTTCTACAAATTATTAGATCCTAATACATTATAACAGTTTTCTTAACAAATTTCTTAAAAATAAGATGTATACTATTGATGTAAGCAGTAGTAAACAAAACCAATAGGCTCAGAAGATTGAATTTAATATAAGCTAATAATAATTAACTAAGAGGCCCGGGTTCAAACCCCGGCGCTGGAGCTTGTTTTTCTCTGACTGTTTCCCGTAGTTAATAATAATTATAATTTGATTTAAATTAAAATTTAATCGTTCTGTAGTATGAATACTACCAAAATCGTAAAAATGAATTAACTAAAGCCTCATTATGACCAACTAAATTTCCAAATTTCATTAAAATCGGCAAAGTAATCGGAGACAAAAAATGTCATTCTCACACTGCTTCTAGTCCAGGAGATAGCGTGCAAAAAAGTCATGATCCTTAAGTAAGAACTTAATTCATTGACCAATTATAAAGTTGACTGTAGTTTTTCCCTTGACAGGGGAACACTTTGATTTCGAGTAATATATCACTAACTAACCTATTAAGTGACAAACTATACCATAAATTTGATTATTGGTCTACTTACTAAGTTCGTACTCAGGATCATGAAAATCACTCCACCAAAAAGGGCGGGACATTGCCGCTCTCCACTGGTTTGTTTTCTTTCAAATGCCTTTTCCCAAGCTATATCCCGCAGACGAAATTAGCCGACCATATATTCTTAAATGGAACCAAAACTTTTACTTATACTCAAAATGATAGCTCAGACACTTTTTTGCACTCTATCTCCTCGACTTTTCTGTTGTTTCCGGTAAGCTCGGAAGCAATTGGCAACCAAATATCACGTCAAATCAGTTATTGGACCATTGGTTACAAATGTGTGAAATAGTGTGGTCCAACCAGTTCTTGTTTGACCTGTTTATATTCCTAGTAGAAAAAAATCATTTTCAGTCAATATTAAATGTTCGCAAACGGTTGAAATATAGCATTTGTGGCTACTTAATGCGAACGACCGAAATTACAGACAAACACTTTTTAAAGAAACCAGTGTTCTTCAAAAGTTTACGTACTTGTGAAAAGTGTTTGATGGTTTAAATTAATAAGGGACTAACATTCGACTGATATTGTCATAAAATTTGAATTTCATTAAAATCGGTTTGTTAGGTATGGTGGTTCGCAAAACATTTAAACGACCGACAGACANCAAATTCACATATTCTGTAAATGCGAATTTGGAGCATATAAATTAATTATAAAAATGCAATAAAAAAAAGTTTAAGTTAATCTTTGGTATTTTGTTACAATTTCACCCAATATCTTACAAAATACACAATAATATCTTAATAGTAGCAAAACATTTATCATTAGCATAACATCATATCAGTAGTAGAACATTCATATCGGTAGAATAACATTCATATCAGTAGCATAACATTAACAAAAGTAGAATACTATCATATCAGTAGCGTAACATTAACAAAAGTAGAATATCAGTACTAGAGCATTCATATCGGTCGTATAACATTCAAATCACTTAACATAACATTAACAGAAGTAGAATCATATCAGTAGCATAACAACAATTTACAGATGATCAACTTAAGTTGTCTAAACCAGAGAAAATTGACTACTTAAATTTGCTCTCTGCAAAGTCATAACGTCCTACGAAATCATAGAATAATTTTTAACTTAATACATATTTTTCGGCATTAAAAGTGCGTGTATATCACAGTATGTATTTAAATAAGCTAGACTACAGAGGTTTTAACTAACCAATCGTCTAGATTCCGATACAGTCTCAATGTATTTAAAATCAATAGCATTACATACACATGCATGTTCAACAGTTTCATTTACTAGCTGTGAATTAGATATGTACGTCACTTGAACAGTTCGCGTTAGCTGAAAACAGCACGCTGAATTACTAGATGGATGAGGACAATGATTACCTCGATTTATACATTTTATTCTAGTAATATTCTGTGGTATTCTATTATTATCTGTATCATGAACAATTTCATACGGGCATGTTGAACTTTTTGTGGCTTTTTTAATATTAAGTTTAAATTCATTTATAATGTTATTATTTAAATATGATCGGCAATCAATAACGACGAAAGTTATAACAATAAACGATATAATTGTACAGTAAATTTTAAACGCCATTATTTAAATTTATAAATAAATTATTAACAATTTTAATTAAAGGATAAATTAAAAGAAAAAAAATATAAGAAACTCTAAAAAAAAAATTTGTTATGTAGGAAATGCGAAGTAAAAGGTACCAAAAAATGATTCTTCTCAAAGTAAGTTCGAAGAATAAGGAACACAAAGTAGATTGTTGATTTACCTCAATGTAGGTGCGAAGAGTAAGGTAGTTATGAAAAGTTGATGGTTGTTTATACTTCAAAGTTGATTTGAAGAATGTGATAGGTTCCCAAAGTTGATGGTTGTTTTTACTTCAAAGTAGATTCGAAAAATGAGATAGGTTCCGAAAGTAGATGATTGAATTTACCAAATGGTAGGATCGAAGAAAAGTTACGTAAAGATAATAGTCTCTTTAAAAAAGAGTAAAGCAAATATTTTTTTTGTTCAAATTTGGTTTGAAGAAGATAAATAGGCTTTCAAGCTCAAAGATTAGAACAAATTGGTAAGTAAAGCTGACAATGTTTTAGCTGAAGATAAAAATTAAAAGTTGATAATGCTTTCGCTGAAGGTTGGAGCGTTAAGTGGATAATGCTATAGCTGAAGATTATAGTTCGAGATAATTGGTAAGTGAAGCTGACTTATACGAAGAAATCTTCAGCTAAACTAAATTGATTTAGCTGATAACTGTAACGTAAAATAGACAATTGTTTTAGCTGAAGATTATTAAGAAGTAATTAGAAAATAAAGCTGAAGAGTACCAATTAGTTAGAAAGTAATGCTGACAAAGTCTTTAGCTGAAGATTATTATGAAGTAATTGGCAAATAAAGCTGAAGAGTATCAAGTAGTTAGAAAGTAATGCTGGTTAAAGTCTTTAGCTGAAGATTGGCACGAAATAAATTATGTTTAAAGATGATGCTCTTATTTTTAACAGATTTATCCTAAATTGAACTGTATTAAATTAAAATGTCAAAATAAAGTTGGTTGAACGAAGTAGCTGGACTTTTTAGCCAAATATTTGTAAAAAAAAAAAAAAAAAAAAAAAAAAAAAAAAAAAAAAAAAAATGAAGATAATTATAATAAAAGCTGATAGTCTGTAAGACAAGCAAGGCACTACATTTTTACATGATTAAATTTTCCTCAATGAAACTCGCGAAGAACTGGAAGAGATCAGAACTTAAGTTGTCTTTATGTAGTAGAAGTCGCTACCCCCACCTTGACGTAGAACTTCATTCGTCCAGTATGACTCACCTTACTTACTGACCATCTTAACATCTAAGTTCACTCGATCTAAGTGTTCAGCCCAAAATAATCAACAAATTTTAATTTAAATTTGGCATACCAAATTCACATATTCTGTAATATGCGAATTTGGAGATGTCACTTTCAATTTCAAATTTAACGGGCAACGCTTTTCAAAAACACTTTTTTTTGTCGTAGAATTAGTTATGACGTTAGTTATATTATTAGATAATTTTATCTGGGAAAATATCGTTTCCCAGATAAGAAGTGAAGGTGCATTACGTCAGTTACCTCTAAAATATGTAGAAACAATGGTACTTCTTTAGATTATTACCCCTTCATTACAAGAACAGAGAAAGCAGAGGGGAGTAACACTCTAAAGAAGGTGTATAAAAAATTCTTCTTTAGACTGTTACTCCCTTTATAAATATACAGAAGTGGGACATTACTCCCAAAGTAGATTGGACTAAACATCCCATTGACTTAATAGTTATTTATATTCTATACAAACATAGGGGAGTAACAATCTATAGAAGTGCCTTCAAAACTCATTTATTTTCAAAAAAAAAAAAACACAGGAGAGTAACAATCTAAAGAAGTACCAGAAATTTGTTAAGTACCAAAAAAGTTTCTGCAACAAAATTTTGTCTTAATTCTCCACGACTAATTTTTGTGCTATAACAAAAAAAAGCATAGATTTGTATATGTATATGTATATTTATACGTATAATATTGTTGTAATCATAGAATTTCCCGTATTTACTTCAATATTCGGTTTTATTACAATGTTGTATTGACTTTACCACATACCTATGACATGAGATTGTGCAAACATAATTTAACTTAAAGAAAACCCCAAGGAAAGAATTTGTCCAGCACAGCTCCTATACTACAAGCAACTCCTATACAGCAATAACTTCATCTATGATTTGGAAAAAAAAATTGAGTCTTTTCCTATTTTGAGTTGTTAAGGTTTTTCCAATTGTTTGGTTGGTTTTTACGGGTTTTTATTGGTTGGGATTATATTATTATTAAACTGTTTATCAAAATTTTCAACAAATCAAATTCCACTCGTCAGATATCAGACGCCGCCCTGCAGCCGATTTAAAGTTGTTGAAATGTTCTTTAGAAATTAGAAATTTTCCCGGGGATATGACTTATAGTCCAGGAGATAGCGTGCGAAAAAGTGTCTGATTATCATCAAGCTGGAATCCCAAAGTTGATGGTTGTTTTTACTTCAAAGTAGATTCGAAGAATGTGATAGGTTCCCAAAGTTGATGGTTGTTTTTACTTCAAAGTAGATTTGAAGAATGTGATAGGTTCCCAAAGTTGATGGTTGTTTTTACTTCAAAGTAGATTTGAAGAATGTGATAGGTTCCCAAAGTTGATGGTTGTTTTTACTTCAAAGTAGATTTGAAGAATGTGATAGGTTCCCAAAGTTGATGGTTGTTTTTACTTCAAAGTAGATTTGAAGAATGTGATAGGTTCCCAAAGTTGATGGTTGTTTTTACTTCAAAGTAGATTTGAAGAATGTGATAGGTTCCCAAAGTTGATGGTTGTTTTTACTTCAAAGTAGATTTGAAGAATGTGATAGGTTCCCAAAGTTGATGGTTGTTTTTACTTCAAAGTAGATTTGAAGAATGTGATAGGTTCCCAAAGTTGATGGTTGTTTTTACTTCAAAGTAGATTTGAAGAATGTGATAGGTTCCCAAAGTTGATGGTTGTTTTTACTTCAAAGTAGATTTGAAGAATGTGATAGGTTCCCAAAGTTGATGGTTGTTTTTACTTCAAAGTAGATTTGAAGAATGTGATAGGTTCCCAAAGTTGATGGTTGTTTTTACTTCAAAGTAGATTTGAAGAATGTGATAGGTTCCCAAAGTTGATGGTTGTTTTTACTTCAAAGTAGATTTGAAGAATGTGATAGGTTCCCAAAGTTGATGGTTGTTTTTACTTCAAAGTAGATTTGAAGAATGTGATAGGTTCCCAAAGTTGATGGTTGTTTTTACTTCAAAGTAGATTTGAAGAATGTGATAGGTTCCCAAAGTTGATGGTTGTTTTTACTTCAAAGTAGATTTGAAGAATGTGATAGGTTCCCAAAGTTGATGGTTGTTTTTACTTCAAAGTAGATTTGAAGAATGTGATAGGTTCCCAAAGTTGATGGTTGTTTTTACTTCAAAGTAGATTTGAAGAATGTGATAGGTTCCCAAAGTTGATGGTTGTTTTTACTTCAAAGTAGATTTGAAGAATGTGATAGGTTCCCAAAGTTGATGGTTGTTTTTACTTCAAAGTAGATTTGAAGAATGTGATAGGTTCCCAAAGTTGATGGTTGTTTTTACTTCANATTATTTTACAATGCATTTTTAATAAATTATTTAAATTTAGGAAACAGTAAGAAAATTTGTCTGAACTACTAACTTTCTCTAAATTTGTAATCTTAAAATTTCTTCTTCGGTCGGAAAGAACCATTTTTAAACGTGAAAACGTTCTCTCAATACAACGTCACACGACACTACAGGAATATATTTTAGGGCAGCGACGTCAGCTTCTATTTCGTCTTTACCCTCCGCCCCTTCCAGGATGCGGGTGACGTTCTCCACAGTGGTCCAGCCCGGATTACAGTGGAGAACTGCGTCCATTTTTTGTCTAAGTCTTCCCCAAATCGGACCCAGTTTTTCAAATATATTTGGAAGGTCCCTGAAATAAGCTTTAATAAATGCCAATCTCTGAATTAAGGGCACTCTTTGCTTTTGGGATGGCCTAATTTGCCGAATCTCCGAAGCCCTCTGACCTTAATGTAATACTCTAATGCACGTGTTGTGCATTCATTTGGTTAACGAAGTTATTTTAATCCGATAATAAGGGCAGCAGTCAGCGGTAGCTTTGTCCGGGATTAAGTCGAAAAACAAGAAAACAAACCTTCTTAGGGTATCAACCAGTAGTGACAGGTAAACCCCCTGTCCTTACACCGTTTGGTATAAAGCTTGCACCGTTACACAGTGAATGATTTCTAATCCTATAAAGGGTTTTGGTACCTAGATAATATTTATGTTTGACTTGAAACATGATAAAAAATATGGACCTCAGTGGAAATTTCTGTCAAAAAGTAGAATATTTATGGGAAAATATTCATTAATATGCACATATGCCGGAAATATGCAATTATATGCAATAATGCCCGAAATATGCAAAATATGCAATTTTAAATTTTAATTTAAAGTGGCCTAGTGCATTCTAAACATCATAATTCGTAAAGAAAAATCAATTGGGGCAGTAAAAAAAAATATGCAAATATGCAAANCTTAGGTAGCTTGTACGTATTTCACGCTGCAGACCCTCAAAAACCCTAGTTTGTCACCTACAGTATATATACACTGGCACCTTTTGTGAAATTTTGACTTTTTGACTTGGCGGGGCGGAACGCTGCTGCGTTCCTAAATAAGTAGTAGTTAGCATTGTATACTTGGCTATATTTAATTATATTCAATTTTTAGAAAATTGCCATTGCCGTGAGCATGAAGTTTATCACTAATGTAATGACGCACGGCCAAATTCATTGGACCTATAACTCTTGTATTGTATAAGAAATAGGTATTATATTCTCTTAGGTAATATGATGCAAGGAGTTATTTGCTTCTAGCTTTTTGTAATAAAAACCAGCAGGAGTTTTTATACAGAACTAGCTGACCCGGCGAACTTAGTACCGCCTAGCAGTGAATTTACATTATTACATAGCGCCAGGGCGCTCACTTAGCTATTAATAAGTCAAGGCAACTCGAGGTCGTGGGTTCGATCCTGTACCATGATACTCTGAATTGCATCAATGAATCGCGGACGGTGCTGGGCGAGGGACTCTTCTCCCACTCTTTGATGTGGGTCCGATCCGTGTCATGATGATGTAATTTGTATCTATGGTTCGAGGACGGAGCAGGGCGAGGGACACCCTTTATGGGACTCTTCCCCCACGCTTTGACGCACGCTTATATATAGCTTACTAATGACCACACCATACTCGCTTCGGCGGTACAATGTACAAATGTGAAGTAGCTAACTCTTCACCACGGGGCGTAAAAAGAGCCTAAGTAATGGCCTACTAGTAGTTGCAGTTGCTACTAGTAGTTGCAAGGTTCGAACAAGTGGTTCATCCTACCCGTTCTAGTAGGAAGTACTAGACTACTACTACTACTACATTATTAGTTCAGATAATGAAAATTATTATCATAAATCCATACCTTAGATGCAATATTTGGAAAAAAATTGAAATTTATAATACAGTCCATGATCACATACCTGGAACAAAAACAACAAAATTAGATAAGTATTATTATTCTTTAGGCTATATGACACTATATTCGCTTCGACGGTACATTAGAGTGCGAAATGGCTGATACGGGGTTAGTAGTAAGTAATACAGGGTTACCTTTTAGATAAATAATGGTAATTAGTAATTAGTTATAGTACTACTAATATTACTTATCTATATTAATAAAAATATTTGTATCTGTATCTTTTTCTTTTTGTCTGTCTGTATTTCTCATATGCCTTCCTAATCCTATTGCAAAAAAAATTACATTATTCAAATTGCTAAATTATTTGCAAATCGATTAATTAGAGGTTTTAGAACAAACATATTACTTTTATAAGGTTTTTTAAAAATGAAATGCAAGCATATTATTTTTGGAGGTTTTAGAACAAGCTGATTATTTTTAGAGATTTTAGATCAAGCAGATTATATTTAAAGGTTTTAGAACAAGCAGATTATATTTAAAGGTTTTAGAACAAGCTGATTATTTTTAGAGGTTTTAGAGCAAGCAAATTATTATTTGTAGAGGTTTTAGAACAAGCAGCTTATTTTGTAGAGGTTTTAGAACAAGCAGATTATTTTTAGAGGTGTAGAAGAAGCAGATTATTTTTAGAATAATCTGCTAGTAATAATAGATAGGTAATAATAATAATAGATAGGTTTAAGAATAAGCAAGAGTTTATTTATTTTTTAAATGATTTTTTTTTTTTTGGAAAGCACCAAAAAAAGGTAAAATTTCCTTTTGGAAATGGACATAAAGGTTTTATAAATCCACTAGAACAACAACTATAATTAATTAAGGGATCAATGGGGATAAACCATTCATTAAAATCCATGGTTTGCAATATCTATTTAATATTTATAAGTCTCAACTCCAGTAGACATTAAGTCAGGGAACAAAATTTGCTTAACCTGAGTGAAGGTTACGTCAGGTTAGCGTTAAAGCCCAGGTGTCTGCTTCACAAAGTGCCACGTACCAGTCAACGTGGGACATCCCAGTCAAACAGATTGGGCGGAGTTCGCGTCTCGATTATACCATGTTCTACTCAATTAACCAAAACCCCTGGGTGGAGTTAGCAGGATCATCCGACAAATGACTCAAATTACTGTTCCCCAGACTGAAGATGAGAATCTGGGAAATTAAGGGAGTGGGGAGGGGAATGGATGGTGCAATTCTAGCACATATTATATTTAGGTGTGTTTTCTATGACGTTTGACCACAAAAAGACCTTAAATTAAAAAAAAATATTTGACGCTTGATATCTATGATAAATCATAAGGGTATTGCATTATACACGTAATTAAATGCAATTTTGAACTAACTACAATTAAGTAATTCCTTTATGGTTATTTAATAAAACACATTGAAGGGGAAACCTTTTTTAATCACTGGAGTGATGAAAAGGTGCTTTTAATAATTTTTTGACGAACCATTTCGTCCTTATCCTGATTAACACAACATTAATTGGACTAAAAATTACTTATTTATAAATAAAATTCGGTATTTCTTTAGATATTACTACCCCGTGTTTTTTAAAAAAAATATATTATATATGTATATAATTATGTATCCATTCCTTTGTATAAATAACTATTAAGACAAAGGGATGTCTAATGTCTAGTCCAATGTACTTTGGGACAAAGGAATATCACCCTTTTATTTCCATAAGGGAAGTAACAGTCTAAAAAAGAACATTTCGTAGACCTTCTTTAGATTGTTACTCCCTTCAGATTTTTTTGTAGAGGAGTAACAAACTAAAGAAGTGCCTCAGAACCGTTTATGAATTATATTGGTTTTGTAAAGTGTATGCGTGAGAGGAAGAATCGTACGCAGAAGATGAAATTAATATAGAACTTTCTTTGGGCTAACTGTAATTTTGTAGATTTTAAAAATATGAGCGTCCTAGAAAAAGAACCGACAAACAGACAAGAGGCCGGATATGTTCTGAAGCGCATGTCTGTCGGGAGTATTTTGAAAGGTCTTTTGAAGATCCCAATGCTTCAGTTACCTTTGGTAAGCTCGAAAAGATATGTACGTCGATATGTACATTTTGTACATATCGATATGTACATTTTGTACATATCGATATGTACATTTTGTACATATCGATAAGTACATTTTTGTATATATCGATAATCGATATGTACATTTTTGTATATACGATAATCGATATCTACATTATTGTACATATCGATATGTACATCGATATGTACATCGATATGAACATTTTCATCAGTAAGTCACCATTAATACGAATATACTGTCTAATACATCCTATTAAGAACTGGATGAATAGATTAAGAATGAAAAGAAGAATGATGACTGGGACTAAGATGAATAGATTAAGAATGAAAGGACTAAGATGAATAGATGAAGAATGAGATAGCTGGGAGCATAATATAGACTAAGATAAAGATAGCCAGAAGAATAGATTAAGAATGAGACTGCAAGGGACATAGACTAAGATAAAGACAGCTAAAAGAATAGATTACAACTATAAGACAATTGGGATTGGGAGCATAAAAGATAAAGATAGCAGAAGAATAGATTGAGAATTATATACTGCTAGGAGTATAGACTAAGATAAAAATAGCTAGAGAATAGATTAATTTAGAAAGAGACATCTGGGAGCATAGAACAAGGTAAAGAAAGCCAGAAGAATAGATTGAATGAGATTGCTAGGACCATAGACTAAGAAAAAATAGCTAGAAGAATAAATTAAGAATGAGATTGCTAGGAGCATAGAATAAGATAAAGATGCTAGAAGAATAGATTAAAAATGATACTGCTAGGAGTGATTAAGATAAAGATAGTTAGAAGAATAGATTAAGACTAAAGACAATTGAGAGCATAAATCTAAGATAAACATACCTTAATGGATAGATTAGGAATGAGACTGTTAGAGGTATAGACTAAGATAAAGTTAGCAAAATGAATAGAATAACAACGAGACTGCTAGGAGCATAGACTAAGATAAAGATAGGTAGAAGAATATATTAATTACTAAGACAACTGGGAGAATAGGATTAGATAAAGATAATTAAATGAATAGATTAAGAATGAGACTGCTGGGAGTATAGTCTAAGATAAATATAGCTAAATGAATAGAATAAGAATGAGACTGCTAGGAGCATAGACTAAGATATAGATAGCTATAGAAGAATAGATTAAGAATGAGACTGCTAGGAGCATAATAGACTAAGATAAAGATAGCTATAGAAGAATAGATTAAGCATGAGACTGCTTGGAGTATAGACTAAGATAAAGATAGCTATAGAAGAATAGATTAAGAATGAGACTGCTTGGAGTATAGAATTAGATAAAGATACCTAAATGTATAGATTAAGAATGAGACTGCTGGGAGTATAGACTAAGATAAAGATAGGTAGAAAAGTATATTAATTACTAAGACAACTAGGAGCGTAGAATTAGATAACGACAGCAAAATGAATAGATTAAGAATGAGACTGCTACGAGTATAGACTAAGATAAAGATAGCTAGAAGAATAAATTAAGAATGAGACTGCTGGGCGCATGGCTAAGATATAACTAGACTAAGATTAGAGAGGTGGGAACATAAAAGTAGAATATGGCAGGTCCAAAATTTGAACCTTATTTCTATAAATATAATTTAAATAATATCAATACTTTCCTAATCAATTTAAAATGAGTCAATAGTTTCCTATTGAGTAACTCTTCCTGTTCGCACAAAGTTCATTTTTTTTGTTATCACAAAGTGGTCAAAGCATCAAATTTGTCCTACAATTTTAAAGATAATTCAAGACTCCGAACTGATGATAAAATATTTCTGAATGATAAAAAAAACTTAACATACACCAATGACTGTTTCACGATTTTGTCCCTGAAATTTTCTCTGTTTTTCCTTGTATTCGTCTATCTCAAAGGAAAATTTATAGGGATTTAGGTGATACGAAAATTCATTCATAGTTGAAGTTGACTCATTCATAAAAAAAAGATGTTTGAAAAGACTTGACTAACATTCATTTGCTGGTTTGAACGCGTGCAAAGATCATTCATTAATTTCTTAAACCCGTAAAAAAAGTCATTCATTGATTGCTTAAATTCGTATACAAACTTTATTCATTCATTGTTTAAACTCGTTCATATTTTATTCATTCATTGCTCAAACTCGTTCGTGGACACATTTTATATTTAATCTTATAAAAATACTATTTCATGGTGATTTCGATTTAACCTTTAATTCTTCTTTAATTTAAAGTAAGTAAAACTTGTATGTATACTTTATATCAAAGACAAATTTTATTATATATATTTTATTCTTGCACATATTACACTTATACTTATAAATTTAAAAAACAATTATTTATACCATATTTTTATTGGAGATATTAAAAATGTTGTAGTAGTTAAGATATGAAATTTGCCGTTCAGAATAACTCATTAAATTATTTTAAAAAAATGTATTAATTAAATTTTATANCTTCTAAGTTAGATTGCAGTGCTAAACACTACTGGACTTCTTACCTATTCATCCGAGTTTAATAACTATACTTCTAACCAGGACTGCAGTCGAGTGTCTGTACTTCTAACCAGGACTTCTTTACTGAACTTCTAAGTTAGATTGCAGTGCTAAACACTACTGGACTTCTTACCTATTCATCCGAGTTTAATAACTATACTTCTAACCAGGACTGCAGTCGAGTGTCTGTACTTCTAACCAGGACTTCTTTACTGAACTTCTAAGTTAGATTGCAGTGCTAAACACTACTGGACTTCTTACCTATTCATCCGAGTTTAATAACTATACTTCTAACCAGGACTGCAGTCGAGTGTCTGTACTTCTAACCAGGACTTCTTTACTGAACTTCTAAGTTAGATTGCAGTGCTAAACACTACTGGACTTCTTACCTATTCATCCGAGTTTAATAACTATACTTCTAACCAGGACTGCAGTCGAGTGTCTGTACTTCTAACCAGGACTTCTTTACTGAACTTCTAAGTTAGATTGCAGTGCTAAACACTACTGGACTTCTTACCTATTCATCCGAGTTTAATAACTATACTTCTAACCAGGACTGCAGTCGAGTGTCTGTACTTCTAACCAGGACTTCTTTACTGAACTTCTAAGTTAGATTGCAGTGCTAAACACTACTGGACTTCTTACCTATTCATCCGAGTTTAATAACTATACTTCTAACCAGGACTGCAGTTGCAGTCGAGTGTCTGTACTTCTAACCAGGACTTCTTTACTGAACTTCTAAGTTAGATTGCAGTGCTAAACACTACTGGACTTCTTACCTATTCATCCGAGTTTAATAACTATACTTCTAACCAGGACTGCAGTTGCAGTCGAGTGTCTGTACTTCTAACCAGGACTTCTTTACTGAACTTCTAAGTTAGATTGCAGTGCTAAACACTACTGGACTTCTTACCTATTCATCCGAGTTTAATAACTATACTTCTAACCAGGACTGCAGTTGCAGTCGAGTGTCTGTACTTCTAACCAGGACTTCTTTACTGAACTTCTAAGTTAGATTGCAGTGCTAAACACTACTGGACTTCTTACCTATTCATCCGAGTTTAATAACTATACTTCTAACCAGGACTGCAGTTGCAGTCGAGTGTCTGTACTTCTAACCAGGACTTCTTTACTGAACTTCTAAGTTAGATTGCAGTGCTAAACACTACTGGACTTCTTACCTATTCATCCGAGTTTAATAACTATACTTCTAACCAGGACTGCAGTCGAGTGTCTGTACTTCTAACCAGGACTTCTTTACTGAACTTCTAAGTTAGATTGCAGTGCTAAACACTACTGGACTTCTTACCTATTCATCCGAGTTTAATAACTATACTTCTAACCAGGACTGCAGTTGCAGTCGAGTGTCTGTACTTCTAACCAGGACTTCTTTACTGAACTTCTAAGTTAGATTGCAGTGCTAAACACTACTGGACTTCTTACCTATTCATCCGAGTTTAATAACTATACTTCTAACCAGGACTGCAATTAAGTGACTGTACTTCTAACCTGACTTCTTTACTGAACTTCTAAGTGAGTTTCAGTGCTAAAACTACTGGACTTCTCCTCCTATTTATCCGAACTTTATAGCTGCACTTCTAACCAGGACTGCAACTTCTCTATTGAACCTCTGAGTTTGATTGCACCTTAACGTCTAAGCTGAATTTCTGACAGGTGTGTTCCAATAGTGAATTTTTACTTGTATTTTGTACTTCAATTGTTTTGTTGCTATAATGTTCAGCATTTATTTTTATAGAATTTGAATTCACTTTTAGATAATACACATCATTTTATTGTAATTTTTTCGATGGATAAGTATAGAGCATTTATTACCATAGAATATAAATAAATTTTTAAATATTATAGAAATTTTTAGATCGATTAGTATAAAGTATTTATTACCATATAGAATATAATTATATTTTTAGACATATACCTAATTTTATTGTAATTTTTATATCGATTAGTATAGAGTATTTATTTACCATAGAATATAAATCTATTTTTAGATAATATACCTAAATTTATAGTAATTTTAAAATCGATTAGTATAGAGTATTTATTGCCATAAAATATAAATAAATTTATAGACAATACCTACACATAATTTTATATATCGATTAGTATAGAGTATCTATTACCATAGAATATATATCAATTTATAGATAATACACCAAAATTAATAGTAATTTTTAGATCGATTAGTATAAAGTATTTTTTATTATTATATCTAAATCGATATTTCAGATAATCAATTGTAGTTTAAAATCGATAAATTATTAACCTCTGTAAGAAATGGGAAACATATATAAAATAATGATAATACTGATAATTTTGTTCAACGAAACAATTTCACGTAACATTCGTAAAAATTATTTTAAAATTAAACTTAAAGACGCCGGTAAATCGACATCCTGCCCTTATAAAATTGTCAAGGATAAAAATATTTACAGAATACCTAAGAATATTATTAAAATACAGTGTTTAAATCAAGGTAATCATTGTCCCCATCCTAATAGTAATTCGGCGTGTTGTTTCCAACTAACACGAAACATTCCAGTATTATATATGTCAGGTAGAAAGACTGTACACGAAACTGTTGACTACGCATGTGTTTGCAGTAATTATAAAGTGAAATTTCTTAAATATGCTTCAGAACCACAAAGAAAAGTTAATTAAATTTCGTCATTATACGAGTAGTTTGTAAAATGTAGAGTTCACAAACAGTGGCGGCGGTAAGGGCCCCGCAAACCCTGCGGCGTGGGGGGGGGCGGGCATTTGGGGGCCCTCTGGATAGGAGATAGAGGGGCCCCAACTAAAAGAGTGCGGGGGGGGCCCAAAGCCTTACCGCCGCCATACTGTTATCTTGATCACAAATATCTTGATTGTAAGGCCGGCAGACATGAAGAGATAAGACTACATCATTTACTTTCTTTGAAGAATAATTTTGAACAGAGTTGATTGTTGCAGATAANATTTGATAAGTCTATAAACTACCACCAAGAAACATTTAAATTATTTTACTATGCAAGAATATCTAGATTTTATCCCTCCCACTTATTTCTATTCCCCATCCTCTTTGATAAGATAATTTGCAAATATTCCAAATTTACCCCCCTCCTGAATGAAAATATGACAAAACTGTACATAACAACAATAATTTACTTTTTTTTAATGGACTATATTCATTGATTTCCTTTTCATATTTGTTATGTTTTTTTTTTTCAATTTTATGCACTTATATAAATTAATTAGTTTTTACTTGAATTAAAAATTGCTTTCTCCTATTTTTTAAATAATTTTTGGATTTGAACATTCACTATTTGTTTAACTGTACCAGGGTAACAGAGTTGAATGTCGGTACTTCTATCCAGGACTTCTTAACTGAACTTCTGAGTTAGATTCCAGTGCTAAAAAACTATTGGACTTTTTACCCTACATCGGAGTTAAATATCTGTACTTCTAACCTGAACTGAGATTTCTCTATTCATCGTCGGAGTTAGTTTACCCTGCTAAAACTACTGGACTTCTTACCTATTCATCCGAGTTTAATAACTGTACTTCTAACCAGGACTACAGTTGAGTGTCTGTACTTCTAACCAGGACTTCTTTACTGAACCTCTGAGTTAGTTCATCGTCGGAGTTAGTTTACCCTGCTAAAACTACTGGACTTCTTACCTATTCATCCGAGTTTAATAACTGTACTTCTAACCAGGACTACAGTTAAGTGTCTGTACTTCTAACCAGGACTTCTTTACTGAACCTGTGAGTTAGACTGTAGTGCTAAAAACTATTTCTTACCTATTCATCCGAGTTTAATAACTTTACTTCTAACCAGGACTGCAGTTAAGTGTCTGTACTTCTAACCAGGACTTCTTTACTGAACTTCTAAGTTAGATTGCAGTGCTAAACACTACTGGACTTCTTACCTATTCATCCGAGTTTAATAACTGTACTTCTAACCAGGACTACAGTTGAGTGTCTGTACTTCTAACCAGGACTTCTTTACTGAACCTCTGAGTTAGACTGTAGTGCTAAAAACTATTTCTTACCTATTCATCCGAGTTTAATAACTTTACTTCTAACCAGGACTGCAGTTGAGTGTCTGTACTTCTAACCTGACTTCTTTACTGAACTTCTAAGTGAGTTTCAGTGCTAAAACTACTGGACTTCTTACCTATTCATCCGAGTTTAATAACTGTACTTCTAACCAGGACTACAGTTGAGTGTCTGTACTTCTAACCAGGACTTCTTTACTGAACCTCTGAGTTAGACTGTAGTGCTAAAAACTATTTCTTACCTATTCATCCGAGTTTAATAACTTTACTTCTAACCAGGACTGCAGTTGAGTGTCTGTACTTCTAACCTGACTTCTTTACTGAACTTCTAAGTGAGTTTCAGTGCTAAAACTACTGGACTTCTTACCTATTCATCCGAGTTTAATAACTATACTTCTAACCAGGACTGCAGTCGAGTGTCTGTACTTCTAACCAGGACTTCTTTACTGAACTTCTAAGTTAGATTGCAGTGCTAAACACTACTGGACTTCTTACCTATTCATCCGAGTTTAATAACTATACTTCTAANCTGACACTTTATTCAAAAGAATCAGGAAAAATGAAATTTTGCAGACTGAAAACAGTAAAACAATGCTTAATTTTGCTGCCTTGAGTAGATAAAGAATATTTAAGAATTAGAGATAACAATCAAAATTGTTAAAAGAATGTGATAAAAACAAAGTTCAATGAGGGGGTGATAAGTGATAACAATATACTGTTGAAGATCATACACAATTGTTCGAATTCTAGCAATTGTGTGTGAACCAACAATGAAATTTATCCGTGCATAAAGTACATAAACTCTACCAATATTAGAGATAAAAACTCTTAAATATAATAATAGAGATAATTTGACGTTGTTAAAAAAAATTCATTTGAATTAAGTTAAAGATTAGAGATAACAATATAAACATTGTTAGAAAATATTTCAGAGAGTGATAATAATTTATTTATTTCAATTAACTGTGTTAAAAAATATAATGTACATAAAATTATTTTGTATATTGCTTTATTTATATTAAAAATTAAGTATTGTGTCAATATCTAATTTATGAAATGCATGTTTTATATTGTTTAAATTTGTATTGAGAAATATATAATAAATTGTAAAAAAAATATATTCATGTAATAAATAAATTATTACTTATTTAACTACCCCATAATCATCATATCGATATCTTACATTTGTAAACGTATACATAATAATAGCAAGATAAAAAGAACTTTTTATAGGTATACTACGCTTTTAAATTTTCTGNCTCCGTAAGAAATGGGAAACATATATAAAATAATGATAATACTGATAATTTTGTTCAACATAACAATTTCACGTAACATTCGTAAAAATTATTTTAAAATTAAACTTAAAGACGCCGGTAAATCGACATCCTGCCCTTATAAAATTGTCAAGGATAAAAATATTTACAGAATACCTAAGAATATTATTAAAATACAGTGTTTAAATCAAGGTAATCATTGTCCCCATCCTAATAGTAATTCGGCGTGTTGTTTCCAACTAACACGAAACATTCCAGTATTATATATGTCAGGTAGAAAGACTGTACACGAAACTGTTGACTACGCATGTGTTTGCAGTAATTATAAAGTGAAATTTCTTAAATATGCTTCAGAACCACAAAGAAAAGTTAATTAAATTTTTTCATTATACGAGTAGTTTGTAAAATGTAGAGTTCACAAACAGTGGCGGCGGTAAGGGCCCCGCAAACCCTGCGGCGTGGGGGGGGGGCGGGCATTTGGGGGCCCTCTGGATAGGAGATAGAGGGGCCCCCACTAAAAGAGTGCGGGGGGGGCCCAAAGCCTTACCGCCGCCATACTGTTATCTTGATCACAAATATCTTGATTGTAAGGCCGGCAGACATGAAGAGATAAGATATACATCATTTACTTTCTTTGAAGAATAATTTTGAACAGAGTTGATTGTTGCAGATAAAATGGTATTTTAGTGTAAAAGATAACAAGTTTGTTTAATAGTTATTTATGTAACAAGGCAGCAAAATGGAATTTCGCTGACAAGTATTTAAGTTTTAGTTCTTAGCCAAAGGCGAGGAGGCTAAACAAATTTACTGCAGAGGCGAAGCCGAGGCAGGAAATTTACATGTTGACTAAATGACAAATATTAATTGACGATTGTTAATTGACAAATGTTAATTACCTGCTGAGGTGTAACCAAAGTAGGTAATCTTTAAACGAGTCAGGAATGTTTCCTTTGCTGCATAGTTACATACAATATTTTATCTAC
>KZ652697.1:12546-24866 GCA_001010745.2 Gerris buenoi
TATATATATATATACATAGAGAGAGAAAGAGAGCGAGGGAGTTTCGAACCCTATTAACTTGGGTGGAAAACCTCATTTTTACTAACGACGAATATCTCTTTTGGATACCTTACCCCTACCGAGTTAAACCACGCAAGATAATCATTAGATCATTACACTGCAGGGCCATCAAAAGGTAAACATAAAAATTGTTAAATTATCTTATAACACAACAGCAAAGAACACGACAAAAAAATAAAAGTAATAATGACTTTAAAGCAAACACAATAATGTCAACACCAGGAACGAATTAAAGCTAAACTTAATAGCCAATTTAAAAATATAAACTCAATTTTGTAATATGTATTAAAAAAACTGCTACTTTAGTATTTATTATCACAGTTGATAATACTGAGTAATAAGGGTAAAATAAAGTAGATAATATTAAGAGATAAAAAAAAAATCATCCAAGAGAGATTATCATCACGTTTAATAAAATGTTTTATATAAGGGTGAAGTAAAAAATGCATTTAAAAGATTAAAGGAAGTTTTAGATAAGTGTTAAGATAAATAAACGCTTACCTTTTATTGCTTTTTTAAACCTCTTTTTACAAAAATAATACTAAAGAAAATTATAATTATGTCTAGAGAGGTTAATAGGAAGTAACACAGTGTTTCATTCAATTAACTACTCAAATCATAATTATGAAGTGGTGCTACAAAATCAAAATCATAGTCAAAATAACTAATCCTTTTTTGAAGATAATTTTTTATTAAATATATTTTGATTCCGAGCTTACCGAAAGTATAATATAAGCTATGAGTTCGCTCTTAAGTGCAAAAAGAAAGAAAGAAAATAATAATAATAATAATAATAATAAGTCCACGAATTCAAAAATTCCAACATAGAAATTATTAAAACGGATTTAGGAAACATTTTTGTTTGGGTGTCAATCTGTCGCTTAATTTTTGCGAACAACTTATCTTAAAAAAATATTTGTCCGATTTTAATGAAATTTGCATTGTTGGTCATAATCAGCCCATAAATTTCAACCTTCAGCGCCCATTTGTTTCTCTTCACAGTTGTTTATGAACTTTCGATGGTTTGTCGAAAGTAGCCCACAGAAAGCCTATATTACTCTCAACCGTCTGTACTTTTTATTCTTGCTAAATTGATACTTTAATTTATGTAAAAAAAAAAAAAAAAAAAAAAAAACACGCCTAAAAAACGTTAGGCCTTAAAACTTAGCCTTTAAATCATGTAAAAAATTAAATAATTTGGACATATTAAAATAAAAAAAAACGGAGGAAACAATTAAACAAATTAGACTATAATGGCTTGCAAACGCACAAAATTAATAAAGCACCCGATAAGATGCGAGGAAGCTATGTGCCGCACCAATTGGCAGTCAATTTTACACGTAAGGTAACAGAATTTAAAGAGAGCAATCAGATGTTAATCTTGGATTATCTGCGGAGTACTTTTGAAAAACAATCCAAATTTAATTACAATCAGATGAGTACTTTTTAAGTAATAGGTGTAAATAAATATATGTTTGAGCGCATGTTCAAAAGAAGCAGATGGGCGCAAAAGGTTGAAACTTATAAGGGGCCAACAATGGGCTAATAATGACCTACTAAAAAATATCATTAAAATTGGACGTTTGATCGCATAAATTGAGACAGATAGACCGACAGACACACACGGAAACCAACATTTTCCCTGATGTCTGAAACGGATTTCTGTTTTGGAATTTTTAAAAATCGGAGACATAAAATATTTTTGTTCTTCAGATCGATCACGTAGCTTTAGTTACCTTCGGTATCCTCAAAAGCAAAATATTTGATTTTTGTTAGCTAAGTGGTAATACCTGAATTATTATTATAATAATAAGGGACAGCCAGACAAATCCCAGTTAAATATTTACAGGCGGTAATTTGTATACTTATTATAAGTTCATACTTAACTCTGCTACTAAAGCTTAACTAAGAAAAGGGATTTTAAATATGGGTGTTGAAAATCGAACACATTAATATTATATCCTTAACTAGTGGGTAACGTTGAAAGATTAATATTGTTGGACGAAATCATTATGGATTTTATTTATTAATAGTTAAAAAAAGAACACATTATTATAAAGACTACTGTCTATAAGATTAGAGTTGGCACAGTCGAAGGCGGGAAACAACAAACGTGGAGGTAGTTTTGGGGTTATAAAAAGGGAAAATCGGTGTTGCCATGTTATATTTTTTTTTTGTGGAACAGGGGTAGAGTAGAGCATTTTTTTCTGAAGGTGCATTCAACATGGGGGACCAATAAAATCGTCTCCCTCAAAATTTTCCCGCCTTTTGATTTGCCAACTCTAATCTTATAGACTGTAGTTTTGTTTAGCACATGAACTCTAACTTTCGCCCAACTAAAAATTGATTTATGTTGTAAAATAATCATTACAAAATTCCTTTAAACTTGATAAAAAAAATTCAGCCCCGGTTGTATTTTTATTTTTATTTTTATTTTTTTATTTGATAGAAAGAACTTAAATCACGATCTATTGTGGCATTAATTTTAATCCTCATCGCGCTTACCAACCAGCCTATTTTTACAGCAATATTTAATATTTTGAAGTACTCATAAATGAATGATAGTTACAATAACAAAATACTTGTAATAATTCAACATTCACAACATTAAAGAAAAATATTCTGGTACTAATATACCACGAATGTTTTAATTCATACTTCGAACTGTACAAAAGAAAACTGAAATTATAGTTATAAATTACTTAATTTAATTATTATTTATATTTAATCATACCTTTATATGATGTATTATAGCAAGCGAAGCTAGATCCACATTTTCTTCAAACTCTGAAACCAAAAAGAAATGTATGTTTAATTACATATTCCTAAACAAACTACGTTTATAAGATTTTACTTCCGAATTTCAAGCTTACCGAAAGTAATAAATGCTATGAGATTTATCTAATAAAGTCCAAAATTCAAAAATTCCAAAACTGAAATCGGACACCAAGGAACATTTTTTGTTTCATAACTGTCTATAACTCAATTTTTGCGAACCAACATATTTTAAGAGCTACTCGTCCTATTTCAATGAAATTTTGAAGGTAGATTATAATTACCCCACTGCATGGTCCCGTATAGTTTTCAACCTTCTGCAATTCTGCCTGTCAGTCATTCAATTTTCGCGAACCAAGAGATCATAAAAACTACCCATCATTTTTAATATCTATTACCCATCGGGTATTAGTAAAATTCGGATAGCAGACCATAATTAGCTAAATGTTGGTCCTATATAAGTTTTTACCTTCTGCACTCATTTGCTACTTCCAAATTTGCACAAACATACATTTATTTATACCTATACCTTCAAAAGTACTCTATCTGATTTTTATGAAATTTAGATAGTTTGTCCAAAGTAGCCCCCAAGATAGCCCGATATTATTTTCAACCGTCTGCAGTCTTTAAATTTTTATAAATTAGTATACATACTTTTATTTAAGTAATAAAATAAAATGTAAGCGATATGATGCGAATAAGTTATATGCCGCACTCATTAGTAGATATATTAATAAATATTAAGTAATTGCCTACTTAATAAAAATAAATAATACTTCAAATAAATAGAATAAACAATAAATACTATAAAATTATTAATAAAAAATTCTAATAAAAAAATGTATTAATAAAAGCAAAACTACCTAAAAAAAAAATATATTTATATATATATATTAATTAATCATGAGATTTCTCTAATAAAAAAATTACTAATGAAAGCATCTAATCACGAAATTTGTTATTTTTTCAAAATAATTATTCATATTAATCTAATAAAGAAATTTATTAATGAAAGCAACTAATCAAGAAATATAATTAGGAAAGCATCTAATCAGAAAAAGTCTTGAAAGTTATTAGAAATACGCATTATAAATAAAACAAGCGAGAAACAATTAGTGTATTGAGTTATTATAGACTAAGGATCACAAATGCCCAACTACCTATCTATATAATATTATTTGATAATCCCGGGGTTAAAGCGGAATTGAACCGGATGACTTGGGTTTTGAACCCGATGCAATACACCACAGACACGTAGGTCGTAGGTGTTCATTAAATAAGCCCCGGCTTAGTCCTGACGAATGTTTCGGTCATTTCTCTCATCCAATTAACATGATCATCAGTGTGAACCACCACTGGACCACCACCACTAGAAAACCATCGCTAAGTACCTCATGACCTTGGTCGATGGGCTACGTGGATTACCAATTACCAATCAAACAATTAGTTAAGAGTTATGACCTAAACTTAGTTATCATTATTTTATATTAGTTTTAAATAGTAAATGTATATTTATAATTGATAATTGATTATTTTAAAGTTATTGAAGAAGAAAGTACCTACCGGTGTGGAAATCCCACACATGACATCATTTCATGGAAGTAAAAACCAAAAAAGACATATTTTACCGTAAGTACTATCCGTAGGAGTGGTTCGATATGACCCTTTACCGAAGTTTCCTGAAGTGATTTTTTGTGAATCCATCTGGAAGTCCGAATCTGCCACTTCCCCCTCTCAGTTTTTCCAATCAGTTTTAGTGGTATAATTATTGGTGAACCACCGATAAAATCACCTTACCGAAGATAACAGAAGCTATGTGATTTTTCTGAATGTATGAAAGTTTATCGGAAGTAAACCGCAGATAGCCCTAAATTAATTTCAACCGTCTGCGATCTTAAAATTTGCTAAATTGATACTTTAATTTGTGCAAAGAATCAATAAAATTTTGAAATATTAAAATGGGGGAAGCAATTAAATAAATTAGACAATAATGTCTTGTAAAAGCATAAAATCAATAAAGTATGTGATAAGATGCGAGGAAGCTACGAGTATGTGCCACAGTAATTGGCAGTATAGTATTTTTACTATATGAATGTTTTTTTCCTGTAGCGATCAACATTAATTTATTATTACAGGACGGAAGATTCAGAGATTACGGATCTACGCTCGATGAGGTCCTCAGTGTTAAAGATGTCTCACTTCTCTATGATTCGAACTCCTCATCGGTGTTTAGACCTAGATTTTTGACAAAAGTTGTCCCGGTCCCGTGCCCGGCTCGTTCTAAAATAAATATATCTTTAAAACTAATATAAACAAAATTAACACTTAAGTTTATAGACGTCTCTTAAAAATTAGGTAATACTAAAAATAATTAAAGTATCAGACATGACATATAATTAATCATCAAAGTTTTACTATCAGCTAATTTTCTTACAAAAAAATCATTCGAAAATGGTAAATATTGATCAGATTTAATAGCAAAACAGACAATAATAACTAAAATCTCTAGAAATAAAATAATAAAACAGGTTCTTGTTATTGAGTTCAGAGGAAAAAAAAAAAAACAACAATAAAAGATAAAACTTCAAAGAAGGTTCTAGACACATCAAAAAGCCCGACATTGTCCTCTTCTCAAAATCCTCTGACAACTGCTTAATAACAGTCCTGGGTAAATAAACCCAGTTATAAACTGACGCACTGAGTCAGGTCATACAAACACAAGATAATATCTATGTTATATGTATTTGAAGGGCTTTTTAAGTTGTAGGCATAACAGCAGCAATGATATACATACTCCTATGTAGCAAAACAGAACCTATAGAAGAAGCTTTTAAAATATTTTGAAAACATTTTCCCGAATTAATTGTTTCACAAGTCAAAAGTCAAAATAAAAAAGAGTTTGGCATTTTCATCATTAATATCGAATTACAAATTAATTCTCATAATTAAGAATAAGTATGTAATTTAAAATATCGGTCCGACAAAACTTTCTCACGCATACATACACACTGATATTGTAATAATAAGTATAAATGCTATAGTATATTTTTGTTAATTAATTTATTGTTAAATTTAATATTTAAAAATTGGTTTACAGACTGACCGACAGACAAACTGACAGACCGGCATACGGACGCGGGATCAAAATGGTTAAACCTGATGTCTAAAACGAATTTCTGACTGAGTGAAACCGTTTCGTTATTTAGAATATTTACACAGCTTTCGTTACCTTCGGTAAACTCAGAAGAAAAATAAATAAATATAAATCGTCAGGACAGCTCTTGGGAAAGTTATTTCTTTTTGTGTTGTCAGAGTTTTTGGGGGATTGGATCCAAATTGGGGGGTCTTAACATGTTTGCCAAATTGCATTTCAAACGGCTGCAGGCGACAGAGGTTTTTTAACACTAACTGACTCGGGTCTTTACCAGGGAGGAGTCATATAAGCCGAGCTTTAGAAGTCCACTTAGAAGTCACCTAACTGGTCACTTGAGTGACCATTTAGCTTGGAGTATTATTTGTATAACTAACAAATCACGTGAGAAACTAACATCAACTTGATTTTTTACCTACACACTAATTTTGTACAACTCATATTCTTTAAAGGCACGAAAAGATAAGGTATACACAAAATTCAAGTTTGATGTAAAGCAGACACTTTTTTGCACGATATATCCTGGACTATAAGTGGTTCATTAGAAGAAAAAAAATAGACTGTCAATTGGTGTGGCACATATCTTCCTCGAATCCTACCACTTAATTTGGAGTATTATTTGAATAACTAACAAATCACACACTAATTTTGTACTACTCAGAATCATGAACATCACTTTGTCTGTCCATCAAAATAGGCGGGACATGGCCGCTGTCCATGTCGCTATCTATGACATCCATCCGTAGTTTACATATGTTTTGCTTCCACAAGCTTTTATTGTCTAATTTAATTAATTGTTTCTCCCATTTTTTTTGATCTGTCAAAAGTATTTTGAGTATAAATTTAGAAAAAGTTAAAGAGCGCTGACAGTTCAAATTAATTTTGGGCTATCTGTGGGTTACCTACTTAATAATAAAAGTCTCATACAATTGAAATGAGTACTTTTCAAGCCACATGTAAAAATGAATGTATGTTTGTGCGCACGTGGAAGAGAAATAGATTAGCGCAGAAAGATGAAACTTATGTGGGTCCAACAATGAGCTAATTACGACCTACCATACAAATGTCATTAAAGTCGGACGTGTAGTTTTCAAGATATATTGGTTCGCAAAAATTGGCCGACACACTGACAGACAGACACGGAACACGGAACCAAAAATGTTCCCTGATGTCTGAAACTTTAGTCTAACCTAGTTTTGGGAAAGATGGAAGACATTTACTACTGAATAGTTTCTAACGGGAGACCAAATAATTATACGCAGGATGTTAATTAGAGGGTTCTAGTTTAGAGATCCAAAGCGAGGAGAGACAAAGGGAATAGAATGGGGTTGGGATTCCCTTCAGCCCAGGCAAATAGCCCTTCAGTAAGAGAGTAAGAGAGCTTCATGGCTCGACTAGGCAAACCTGGTGCAGTATTCAACCCAAGAAACCTCTAGGGACATCCGACCAGGTATTTCCAGCCATTTCTACCTTTACACAATACCCTAAAACTATACAAACCCACGCATACACCTTTCTAAACCCCCCTTCACCTTCACAAATATAAACTGGGAATTGGAAAATACTCTCTCTCCCCCTTCCCCCTTATACTTGTATTACGAAAACAATTTAACTAATGAGAAATGTGCAAAACAATGGCACTGGAATTAAGAGGAGGAGAAACAAAACTCCTGCATAATAGGGACTCATAATAATGTAATGGATAAGTTAACTTTTCAGTATTCAGCAAAAAGATTTAAAACAATAAATAATATAAATATAAAAATAGAAATTACTTAGAACTAAACAATATATTTTAAAAATAAACTAGGCTGTTTTCTTTTAATATTAAAAAGCAATATTATTGTTTTTCATATTTTATTCTATTTGCATAATATTTCGTACGAGTTTTTGAGATATTTATGTTTCATTATAATTTCAA
The DNA here is from genome assembly GCA_001010745.2 of Gerris buenoi. Lineage (NCBI taxonomy): Eukaryota > Metazoa > Arthropoda > Insecta > Hemiptera > Gerridae > Gerris > Gerris buenoi. The sequence goes on from KZ652697.1 coordinate 20,454, forward strand.
GCTTTTATATATATAAAAAAATGGGATTCATATTTTTAATTATAATTTTAGCAGGTAGTCCAAAATTTAAAAGTTATTCATAACAGGTTTCAGCGGACGCAGCAAAATATCAGACATTACATCGAAATCAAGATCAATTATTAGATTTAGTGATAATTGTTTTAAAACTTGATTATTTTTAATAATGTAAAGAATTAATTCTTTTAATTAAGGGTGCGCGGATCGTTAAGGAATCATTTATAGGACTGTTTTATACGCATACATGAACAATGTACTGAAATAAAATATCGTCAGGTTGGAATAGGTTTAGTACTATAAGTCGAACCATATTAAAACATTCAAGGAAACCTGACAGTTAGTGAACCTTCCTGTTGACATGTGTGACGATTGACATAACTGCGTATGTAATGCAAACAAGTACTTGGTATTGTCAGGGGATTGAGGATCGTTTGGACAGTGCAATAAACGGTTCGCAAACGGTCCCTGCACGGGTTGGAACAATTTGGAAGACGGTACGAAACACTGTCACTAGTCGGGTTATAATAGCTTATAAATCCATTGCGCATGCCCGTGACGATACACTGCTTGGTTGGAACAAACCTATCGAGAACCAATATTAAAAATACAAAAATCAGGAGGTTCAAAAATGTTAGTAGATTTTAGACAAAAAAAGCCGATAGTGGAAAATTCCATAATAACTTAATCTGTTCTTCATAAAAACTCTAAAGCTAGCTACATACGTGGCGGTATAATTGACAGAAGAAACCTGAGTTGGGTGAACCGGAACTTGTGTGCCATCATAAAGTGCAGTTATGTCATAATTTGATAGCACTCGTGCTCCGGTATAAATTAGTACCGGTGATCCGGAGCTTGTGTGCTATTATAAAGTGCAACAGTCATAGCTTGATAGGACACGTGCTCCGGTGTAAATTAGTACCGGTGAACCGGAGCTTGTGATGATTGTGATGATTGTGATTGAGTGCTATTATAAAGAGCAACAGTAATAGCTTGATAGGACACGAATTCCGGTGTAAATTAGTACCGGTGAAACGGAGCTTGTGTGCTATTATAAAGTGCAACAGTCATAGCTTGATAGGACACGTGCTCCAGTGTAAATTAGTACCGGTGAACCGGAGCTTGTGTGCTATTATAAAGTGCAACAGTCATAGCTTGATAGGACACGTGCTCCGGTGTAAATTAGTACCGGTGAATCGGAGCTTGTGTGCTATCATAAAGTGCAGTTAAATGATAGCACACACAGTCCGGTTTATTGGCACTGATTACCTTCATATTTACATATTTACTTCGTCATAAATATACTCTATCATAATGTGAAGTAACATCTAAATAATATGCATAATATAAATACATTAACAATTACCTTTACAATTTGTTAGGGTCAATGTTTAATTAAATCTTGCAACGGTTTATTGATTGTAAATATCACAATAAATATTTATGACCGTTAAAACACACATTTCCGAATGAACGAACACGGTTTCAAACTAAATATAAAATATTATAAACGATACATTTTAACACAAATAATTAATAAATGATATAAAGGAATAGATCATTCAAATATATTCTAATTATAATATTAAAGACAACAAGCGGTATATAGAAAGATTAATAGAAATATAGTTGAAACGATATAAGCACTATTTAAAGTAATGTAATTCAATATTAACGCGCCATAACTAATAAATTAATTCACATTGATAATTATAACGGATCAAATAAGTAATACAGTTTAAATTACCCACGAATGCAATACTAAACTAATCTAAAGTCTAAAGTACAACGTTTCACCGAGAACCTTTTTAATGAAATAAACAAATCTAATAATGATAAGAGTTTTATAAAGTTGAACACTGCGCAAGCGTATTGATTGAAGATAGCAGTAATCAGAAAGACAAATCAATTTAGCCAACCTTCTAGACTAAAAATAAAAAATCCTAAATTCAAACTTTTTTTCCACGTACAAACAAGATTTAAATTAAATAAACTAAATTATTTAATTATAATTAATTATCCTTTAATATAATTAATCAAGCTTAAAGTGTACAATTTAGCTAAGGATTTTGCTTTAAAAAATAAAAATAAAAAATTGAAATAACTTTATATTTATTTGCTGAATTTTATCTTTTATATTATTGAAAACTATTAGTAGGTATATTTATAAAAACTAAACTTTTCAGAACAATTTAATAAATACATGTATAAGATATAAAATATTACTTGCTTCTAAAAATTTGTTATATTATACATTTATAATATAAAATAAATTAGAGATATAAAACTTGAATTATTAAAATAAAGAGTAGGTATGTTTCATTTTAATAAAACAATAAATATAATCAATTATTATAACAACACTATTAAATTTAAAACGAATTAAAAAAAAATCAAAATAATGATCATTCATTTGAAAGTAAAAACACTTAATATTAATAAGTGAGGGGCCTCACCCAAGCGCCTCTTTAGCTCAGTGGCAGAGCACTGGTCTTGTAAACCAGGGGTCGTGAGTTCGATCCTCACAGGAGGCATCCATATTTTTATCTTTAAAAAAACCAACTGTAATCTTACTTCGCCATTATTATTGACATGCATTTATTTTAAGTGTTATTACCTTTTACTTGATATAAAAGAGATACTTTAAATAAGCTTACCAACATTAATATGCTTAACAAGGGCTGTCTTGCATTAAAAAGGCTTTTCTTTCAACATGTAAATAAGCCGAAATTAAAAGAAAACGAATAAAAGCTTATAACAACATCTACAAAAATAAAAGATAAATATATAATAAGTATAATAAGCTATAAGAAAAATACAAACAAGAAAAAAATTAAGATGATAATTAATCAACATCGAGATAAAGAAATAACAAATCAATAAACAATTATTAAAGCAAAGCAACTGATAAAAAAAAATTACACAATTTTGTAATAAGCTTTTATTCGTTTTCTTTTAATCACGGTTTATTTTTATGGTATTAAGTTTTAACGCTTAGTGTTTGTTCATAGGCACTGAAGATATCTTTATAAAAGCTGCTTTGACAAAATAATAAAGTATTATCTTCCGTGCAGAAACTGTTATTTTGTATTCACTAGTAGTTTAGTCCCAGCGTCTGTATGTTGGTTCACTCTTTGTTTCTATACTTTTGAATCAAAAGAGAATAAACATAAAGCTTTGCAGTTTTAAAATTAAATTTAATGATCAATGATCACACCATAACCTAAAATATATAGAAGTTAAAATATAATTTATAAATATCATCAGTCATCACATTATATATATCATCTTATAATTATGTGACTATTCGTCCAACGGTAGGAAGCAAGGAAGTGATTTATGTGCTACAGTAATTGGCTGTTGTTTCTTTTTTCGTACTTAAATGAACTCATACTCATAGATAAGTAAGAAGATATAATGCGTAAAATCTAACCGAGAATAGAGTATGAATTGAATTGGTTCCGGGCTGTAAGAGGTTCGGAAAGAAAAAAAGAGGAAGAACATAATATAAGAAATAGTAAAGATGTTACGGGTCTTATCATGTTGACAAGGGTCATTGGACACGATGGATCAAAGTCCAATCCATTGACAAAGACGTAGTTGGTTAGCTAAAGACGTGGTTCGCCTAGCACCATCAACTCGACTGCTTTACTCTTTATAGACAAGGGTCTGTACTCTAGACCATGGTGCGTTCTCAAGAACATTCTAGAACATTACTCAGGGGGTCTTTTCACTCCGTTGTATTTCGGGGTTCCACCATTAGAGACCCTATAACACTTTTGAACTGTCCCATCCTTTTCTATCTCTCTGAAAAGGACGACAAATGCTTTGTTAAAAAAAAGATCTAATACATGATTTTCAGAACCGAACTTAACTCTTAGGGCAACGTAGATAAAACCAGCTTTAATAAAAAAGAGTCTGATTTAGGTAGAAGCCGAATTTAGGGTGTTCATATGAAATGGTCATAAATAGTTACAGTCGAACCTCGATATAACGTCACTTGATACAACGTTTTTCTTGATAAAACGTTGTTTAATGAAAGTCCCGAACTCAATTATTTATTTATTTTCAATTTTGATACAACTTTTTCTTTGATATAACGTTTTTTTAAGGTGGGCCCAACGTAAACTTTATATCGAGGTTCGACGTACCAACATATTTCCATTCTGGTGTCTGAAGCAATTTTCCCGGAAAAATTTTCCTTTTTGGAAGAAATTTCCCCCTCCCGGAGACCCCTCCCTACTCCCCTAAAATCTCAAAATGTAGGTATTTAAAAAAATGAATGAACCCCTAAATATAAAAAATAAAATTCGTCCTATACAAGATAGAATATAATATGAAAAGGTCATAAATAGTTACCAACATATACTTAACGTCTGTGCCAAACGAGAGTTAGTG
>KZ652697.1:84259-104794 GCA_001010745.2 Gerris buenoi
CCTCATTTTCCATTTGTTTTTTAAGGTAAAAGGGCGCGTTCCAAGGTACAAGAGGGTGTGTTCCAAGGTACACGAGCATATTGTACCTTGGAACACATTTTTTGCTTTTTTAAAATAATTTTTAGTATTTTTGTTGTGCTGTTTTATTCAAAAAGAAAAATATGGGCTGATTGAGATTTACACAAAGGGTAAGTTATGCCACTATAAAACGTTAAAAACTGTTATACACTAACTGAAAAAAAAAAATAAATAAATAAAAAGTGTTCCAAGGTACAACAACCTACCCTACACATCGAAGGAAAGAATTATGATGCCACGAACATTTAAGATTTAAAATATTTGTAGGGTAGACTATTGTCTAGAACCAAGGGTACTAAAGGAAATAAGTTATAATTATCAATTATAATTTACATAATATTCACTAATTTAAAAATTGATAACAGCTAAAGCATAAATATGACACAAACAAAATTAAATCTCAGATATACAAGTGAAACTAATTAAAAACGAAAGATAAAAAGCGGAAATTACTCGGAATGTTTCAAAAGCTACTAATTTTGCAATCACCTAATTAATTTTTTCTTTCTTTATTCTTTTCTTAACCTTTATAATTTATTTATTTTTTATTCATTTTCTGTTAACAGGAACTCAAACAACGATGTCAGCAAGTTTAAGTAACCTTCCCCTTATAATTAAATATACCTAAATATTTTTCCTTGTTTTTTTTTCTATCGTTTAAAGTAACTTAGCCCCATATCAAAAGAAAATTTAACTCGGTTTCCTTTTGAACAACAAACTAAAATAATTCACGAGGATACAAAATGGTATGACACTTCATCTAATTTTAGCCTTTTTGTGCTTCATATCTGCCAAATCAGAAAATGTTATTAAATTTAAACGTGTAGAGTAATTTAGGAAAGAAAAGTATTGTGTTTGTTAGGGACAAAGAATGTAGAGGGGGGACAGACAAACATAATTTACTTGCACTGGATAAATCAGATCTATTAGAACTTGGACGAGGGAAACTTGGCTACAACTATGAACTCTTATTTTTTACATAAGCGTTTTTCTTGGGATAAATTGGACAATAATAGCTTGTAAAAGCATAAAATTAATAAAGTACGAGCTAGAATGCGAGGAAGCTATGTGTTAATATAGTTGGCATGCTATTAGTATTATCTAAGCTTTGGTTTTTTTGACAACACTATAACTGTATTCAAATATTGAAAGAATTATTATGATTTAATTGTTAAATGTTTGATTCAACATGCTGATATAATATTATTTCGAAAGTTTTTCAAACGCATTAAAAAATTGATCAAATATAATTATAAAATACTTCGCAAATTAGAGTGGCACATAGCTTCCTATTTCATAAAATTTTATGCTTATAAAATTTATTATTATCAATATATTTCATCCCCCCCCCGTTTTTTAAATCTTTCAAAATTGTTTTGATTTTTTACATGCATTAAAGAATCAATTTAGCAAAATTTAAATTTGAAATAATTATGGGGCTACTTTTGACGAACTATAAAATTTTCATAAAGAACAGATATATGTACTTTGATGATATAGGTGTACGTGAAGGTAAATAAAAGTATGTTGTTTGTGCGCATGTGGAAGTTGAAAGTTATATGGGATCAACAATCAACAATGAGCTAACTATGACCTAGCATCATAATTTCATTAAAATCGTACGTGGAGTTTTTAAGAAAAGTTGGTCCGCAAAAATTGAGCGACACACGAACAGAACGACACTCACAGTACCAAAATTGTCCTTGAGATCTGAAACGGATTCCTGTATTTTTTTGATTCTGGAATTTTTGAAATCGGAGATAAAAAAAAAAATAGAATGGCGAGGGAGAAGGATAGAGAGAGAGAGAGCAAGGGAGAGAGAGAGAAGGAGAGATATAGAGAGAGTGAGGGAGAGAGAGAGAGGAGAAAAAAAATAAAAAATATATTGTCGTAAAATTTCGACGGAAAATCAGGTCAAAAAAATATATTGTCTATTATTAAAAATTAAAAAATGTTTAGGAATTTTGTCAGATCTTCGAGTTTAAAATGAAATCTATCTCCTCAATTTTGAATTTATAATAAAATGATAGTTGGCTGGAAAATCTGATTGGTTATTTAATGTGTTCAAAGGGATAAGTTGACATATCTGGGTCGGGGGAAAGCTGTCATCGTGTTGCCCACGTTGCATTAGAAGCCTTGTTGAATTATTTACAATGATAGGTTGGGATTTAAGCTAAAACATGACATCAAGTATGACAATGTGACTGGGCAATGCTTTACCCTCTCGACAAGGGACCCTAGATAAATTAGATTAGTATTGAATCTGTAAAGCCCATTTACCTGCTAATGCAATATTCAACCTTCTAATATACAGAGGCAAATATTCAGGTATCTTGTACATTTTATAGGGTGTCCATTCATCAAACTGATAAAATGATACATGACACTTTCCGTCTAATTTCCTATTTGCTTATCTTGATTGATGATACATCATCAATGAAATACAAGTTATTAATAAACAAACATGATATAGTTTAATTAACACAACACATATTTCCAACTATTAAACAATATATATCATAATAGGATATCAAGGTGGAATGATACAAAAGATCTCCGCATTAAAGCTTTTAATTAATACAGTCAAAAATTACCTCTATTAAACGTTTAACACTTTGGTTAAACAACACAGTGATTAGGTTAAATTTTATTGGAAATAGACTATAGAATGTAATAGAAATAATAAATACATTTAAAGAAAATAACTTGTGATGATAAATATTTTTTAAAAAACTGTAAGTTTGCTATAAGGATTAAATTATTAAAACTGTAAGTTTGCTATAAGGATTAAATTATTAAAACTTCTTTAAACTGTAAATCTAGTTTTTTATTAGACGAAAACATGTTTGTATATATTTGAGTACTTTCATTAGATTTAATGTTTTGTGATTTATTTATTTATTGTAAATCAATTTAACAAGTTAATACTTATCTATTGTTTTAAAAATTAGTTAAATTTGTAGACATGAATATACCTTGAGAAAGAGGCAAAATTATTTCTCAAAAAGACGAATTAGAAAATGTCTTTCCACTCATCTGCCCAAATAACTACAGTTAATGAATAGGAGGAACACTAACTCCTTAAATAATTCAATATAGCTTCAATCCTGCAAAATCTGCATTAAAAGCAAACTTTTAAGAGATATGATTATTGCTAAGACAATGAAATCGCTTAACACGAAATTATATGGAATAATAGAACCATGCTACTAATCCATTCATTAAAAGGATAATTAGCATAATAATTTTGATAAACTAAATGAAGCTTTAATTCCTTGTAATCGAGAAAACAAATTAGAAGCTACTAACAGCGCTAAAAAGAGGATGAAACTAATTATATTTAAAGTTGGGTGTTATCTGCTACTTAGTGTTTCTTTAAATTATCTGTTCAAGGTATTCAAGCTTTTCCTAAGGGAATGCTTAAAATTGAGTAAAAGAGACAGATATAGATATGAAGGTGCAGGCTGTAACTTTAGAATATATAATCTCTGAAATACACACNTGTAAGTTTGCTATAAGGATTAAATTATTAAAACTTCTTAAGCTTCCATTATAAGCACTCCCTTAGAAGAACCATCCTCCTTTTAACTAAAGCTTTAAAAGTATTTAAGATAACACCTCTTTCTCAAGATACCAGCAATAGGAGCCTGATAATTACATCTTAAAGGCAGTAATAGACCAATAAGGTCGATCTAAACAAAAGTGAGCAAACCGGAAAAGACACTTCAAACGTCAAAAATAAAACGGACAGTACCGCACTATTCATCCTCTCCACATCATAAAACTATTCCTTTACTTTCAACGATGTTGCTTTATTAGAACAAGAAAATAACAACCGAAAAAGACTACTTTTAGAAGCAGCTCATATTTCAAAAGAAACAGGGTTTATAAATAATAATCAAAATTATAGTAGGGATTTACGTAAGCATTAAATAGGAATCCTGAGAAATATAAATTAAATCATTTTCCCGCTATACCCGAGTTTCTTTCAACCATTCACGTGCACGTTTTTTTTTATTAACACCCTGTTGGTTTCCTTTAAGGTTATTCTACGAAATTGCGTATTTTATAATGCATGATTTTACCTAGAAAATTAATTGTGTGTTAATTAGTATGTGATTGCAATTATTGTAGTTGTTGGTTATTGTATTGCAGTATGTATAAATATTGTCCTTTTAATTTTACACAGCTTTTAATTTTAAACTGTAAATCTAGTTTTTTATTAGACGAAAACATGTTTGTATATATTTGAGTACTTTCATTAGATTTAATGTTTTGTATTTCATCCCCCCCCCGTTTTTTAAATCTTTCANTACAATGATAGGTTGGGATTTAAGCTAAAACATGACATCAAGTATGACAATGTGACTGGGCAATGCTTTACCCTCTCGACAAGGGACCCTAGATAAATTAGATTAGTATTGAATCTGTAAAGCCCATTTACCTGCTAATGCAATATTCAACCTTCTAATATACAGAGGCAAATATTCAGGTATCTTGTACATTTTATAGGGTGTCCATTCATCAAACTGATAAAATGATACATGACACTTTCCGTCTAATTTCCTATTTGCTTATCTTGATTGATGATACATCATCAATGAAATACAAGTTATTAATAAACAAACATGATATAGTTTAATTAACACAACACATATTTCCAACTATTAAACAATATATATCATAATAGGATATCAAGGTGGAATGATACAAAAGATCTCCGCATTAAAGCTTTTAATTAATACAGTCAAAAATTACCTCTATTAAACGTTTAACACTTTGGTTAAACAACACAGTGATTAGGTTAAATTTTATTGGAAATAGACTATAGAATGTATTAGAAATAATAAATACATTTAAAGAAAATAACTTGTGATGATAAATATTTTTTAAAAAACTGTAAGTTTGCTATAAGGATTAAATTATTAAAACTGTAAGTTTGCTATAAGGATTAAATTATTAAAACTTCTTTAAACTGTAAATCTAGTTTTTTATTAGACGAAAACATGTTTGTATATATTTGAGTACTTTCATTAGATTTAATGTTTTGTGATTTATTTATTTATTGTAAATCAATTTAACAAGTTAATACTTATCTATTGTTTTAAAAATTAGTTAAATTTGTAGACATCAATATACCTTGAGAAAGAGGCAAAATTATTTCTCAAAAAGACGAATTAGAAAATGTCTTTCCACTCATCTGCCCAAATAACTACAGTTAATGAATAGGAGGAACACTAACTCCTTAAATAATTCAATATAGCTTCAATCCTGCAAAATCTGCATTAAAAGCAAACTTTTAAGAGATATGATTATTGCTAAGACAATGAAATCGCTTAACACGAAATTATATGGAATAATAGAACCATGCTACTAATCCATTCATTAAAAGGATAATTAGCATAATAATTTTGATAAACTAAATGAAGCTTTAATTCCTTGTAATCGAGAAAACAAATTAGAAGCTACTAACAGCGCTAAAAAGAGGATGAAACTAATTATATTTAAAGTTGGGTGTTATCTGCTACTTAGTGTTTCTTTAAATTATCTGTTCAAGGTATTCAAGCTTTTCCTAAGGGAATGCTTAAAATTGAGTAAAAGAGACAGATATAGATATGAAGGTGCAGGCTGTAACTTTAGAATATATAATCTCTGAAATACACACGTCTCTCGGTTTCATATAAATCGTCAACTTGTATACATATATATACATCTGCATTCAAAAACATATTGAGATGACACAGTACAGCGAGCGTCACCGTCAATGCTGTTTCATTTCACGGCAAATACATCTGTCGAAGGAGTGATGAATTATTGAAATCTCTGCCTCGTATGAAGCCGAATGAGGAGGAAAGGGGGGAGTTGAGGAACGTCAGTGGGCTCTGTGAATATCTGCTCCAATGTTGCAGAGAGCGGAAAGTTTCCTGGAATCCAAGAAGGTAATTCAGGATGATTGAAAGAAGATGGATAAATGGCACTATACCAGCAGAGCTCCTTAACGATCCGTCTCAAAGCGTCAACCTAGAATATATGGTATCCCACACTGAATCTCCACTGTGACTCAACTTACCATCGTTAACTCCATTTCGACCTAGTACACTAAACAAAGGACAATGTCGTAAACTTCGTAAATTGCATTTTCTCCCCTTCGAAAAATAATTGAAGGAAAACTTTCAAACCCTCAAGCTCAAAACGGATACAACGTAATCAAGGGAAATGGAAACACAAAGGGTAAAACCTCAAAAGCTTCGATCGTTTTCAGATATTACTTGCGTGCATCCAACCTCGAAATTAAAGTCAGAAGAATCTAATTTTTGTGCAAAAAATAAATATAACGATAACATGTTTCCATCAGAAAATTGGAACTTTTAAGAGATTGGAAAATAGTAATTAATTTGAGATAAATAAATAATTCGCAAGCAAGTTTCACATGGAATAAATAAGTTTTTTTTTTTTTTATCCATATATTGAAATTTAATATTTAAACATTAGTACATACAAAAGTTAACAAAAACATGCTTTATTCCAAATCAGCCACTGGCTGAGGATATTAAATGAGGAGGTTATATTCAAAAAGTATATAACAACAATTGGCAATTAAATAACACGAAATATATAAATAAATCTAACAATTGTAAATTAAGTATCATTTAAAAAGTGCTACAGTTAACAATTAAATAAGGTCTTGCTGTTTGGTTCGGTTTGGACACATCTCTATTGAATTACTATGTTATCCAAAGCCATATCTCTTTGAAAACGGTGTTCATCCTTTTCCATTCTGTGCGATCCCATGCAACCCTCTGCCACGTTTCCCCTCCGCATATTTTTTTAAATGCTTCATCCCATCTACCTCCTGGTTTGCCTCGTCCCCTGCACAGTTCTCTTGGATACCACTGAATGATCTTTTTTGTCCAGCGATCGTCAGTTGTCCTCGCAATGTGTCCAGTCCAACTCCATAATACGGGTTATGTTCTCTTCCGTATTATGTTCTCATAATACGGGTTCATAATTTCTTAGCCTAGTGTTTACCATGTTTTTAGTTTTCGTGTTTTCGTACGTACATTTAATTATTAAATACTTGATCAAAATTGATCATAAAAATAACTTCTCCTCGGCAGGGAATTGAATCCGGATTCTCTCTGTCCGCGATTAATCTATATTTTCTAATTCTTTAATCAAAATCGTAGAAACCAATTTCGTGAATTTTTTTTCGCGTTTTTTCAGAGCTTTTATCGATTTCGCCTCGGGGTATGATTTTTCTTTATATGAATGCTAAATTTTGTCAAAAGCAGCCCAGTAGTTTAGGCCCTATCCGTCTGCGCAGATGACAGACGACGGACATATAGTGCCAGTGCACTGCACATGCACAAACGTCCGTGTATAATTCATTAATTTTTCTTCACTTGCTTATTGTGTAATTACAGTGTTTAATTTTTAAATTTTTTTCTTGTAATTCCATTATAATCAATGATAAATCATGTTTTTTTTTTTCTTTTTTATATACTCCTAAATAAAAAGAAATAAATAATCTAATACTCTCTTGTTGAATCACGATATTATATTAATACATTTCAATCAACTAAATATTATGGATGCGAGGAAGAATCTGTACAATCATGAAATGGATACGAGGAAGAATTAATACAATCTTAAGACGGATACGGGAAAGAATTTATATTATCATGTTATGGATACGGCAAAGAATTTATATTATCATGTTATGGATACGGGAAAGAATTTATATTATCATGTTATGGATACGGGAAAGAATTTATATTATCATGTTATGGATACGAGGAAGAATTTATAGAATCATGCTATGACAGACGTTTAATTTACTTGTAGTAGTGTTACTCATTATGTAAATGTTGTAATATTAGTGAGATGTTTAAGTAAAATGAAATAGGGAGGAGTGGAAACTAGAGGACGTTGAATAGGTAAGATTGCGTTGCCAAGATGTTATATGGAAGGTATAGGAAGGGTCCTCATACACTCTCTAAGGGGCTTTGTTGTGGTTCTGGACAAGTTCTGTTCTGTACAGGAGTGGAAGACAAGGTAAGGTATCTTCAAGCAAGGAGGAGTTAGAAGGTCCACTAAAGGCAATAGAAGAGAAAGGGGAAGGTAAATCAATATACTGATTTCCTACGGAGCTTCTAGCTCCATCTCTGCGGTTCGACAATTTCCGAGATGGGACTCCCCCGGTGGAAACCCAAACAGACAATCTGACCGAGAACATAGAGAGGGGAGAAATCCCGATAATAACCCTCCGGCGATAACAACCACACGGGGAAACCACGTCGATATCGCGTTACAACGTGACATTGTCTCGACACAATACAACTGAGACACGTCACAAATACCTCCCGGCTATTTAACACGTAGCTCAACACTTGTCATTTCGACCAATAGCATGCCGGACTAAATCCTAATTCGACCGGCTATGAGACCCCAATTCAGAGATGGTCTGGACCAATCCAAACGTATTAGAGGCTTTTAGACCTTCCCTCCTTTATCAGAAGAAAGTCAATACTTACAGATAAAACACGAAACAAATGTTTTGTAAATAATGAAAAACACAGAATAAAAATAAATTGGTAAGGCGTGAATTCTCACGTAAAAAGGGTTTCGTTGGTTTTGTGAAAAAAAATTAGTAAGGTTATGGAGGGGGGGGGAACGAAAAATGTCGACGTTTCTTAACAAAATGGCGCCGAAAATGAAACACTAACCCTAAGTGGTATATATATTTGTAATCTACTCTTCAATACCTTTCATTTGATACCCCACTTCAAAATTAGTAAGGGGGAGGAGGGGGGGGGGGATTATTAATTTTTTGACAAAATGGCGGGAAAAATGAAATATTTCCCACAAGTGTTATATATTTTTGTAATCTACTCTTCAATACCTTTCATTTGATACCCCACTCAAAATTTTAAAAAAATATTTTTTTCTCGCGATGTGAATTATCCGCCATTTTGAATTTGAACAGCTGATTATTTTGAGTTCTCTATATTTTTCCTGTGTGCGCGTCAAAACGATCTTTAATACTGGTAAGTTTCACGCTTTTATCTCTTTTGGTTTAAAAGTTATTGGAACCGTACAGAGTGACAGACGGACACAGGAACGATACTATAAGGGTTTCTTTTTTTTGGTTATACCAACGAAACCCTAAAAAAGACATCGTATTGTTTGGCAAGCATTTATTTATATAAATTTCGATATCAAGCATTAATGTTATCAATTAATAAATAAAGTAATATTAAATAACTTTTAAAACCAAGCCTTTATTCGTATTCTTCTCAGCAAACCCTTTCATTTAATACAAATATCATGGGCGTGCTTAAAAATAAATAGTCCGCCCAACATATGTAGAAAGACGTCACTTTGCTAACCATGCATGCATCAAAACTAACGTGTATGCAAAATTTCAATTCAATCGGTTGAAGATATCTGCTTTAAAATTCAGCTGGAAGATTTGACCCGAACATACATCGTATATGTACAAACATTGCAAGTTAAATAAAAGCTTGTAACAACTTTACGCATAAATCAAAAATTATATAGAACTAATAAATTTTAAGACCAGTTTAGAAAATTAGCACTGTAATAATTAGCAGTGTACGATATTAATTATTCACTTTGAAAATTACGATATGCTATCCAAAAGTTAAAAAAAATAGCCAGACCATGAAATGAATAAATTAAAAAGACTGCTGGCTTTTCGACGACATCAGAAATAAGGAAAAGAACTTAAAAATAATTATTATTTTTTAATCAAAATTTATCTTAGCGAAAATTTTAATGTAAATAGCGATCGTGACTAATTAAAGGTGTTATTGATCATGGACTTGTTAAAAATATAAAAACAATAATAGAAATAATAAGACTGCAATCCCAACAAAAACAATATAGTGTAAAAAATAAGCTAAGTCCCGCGTAAAAATTTGATCTTGAGTAAACAATTAGTTAGTTATTGGTTAATGAGAGGTAGCGTAGCCGCGGCGGTTAAACCACCTCTGCTCGGCCATCACTGAATCATTGAGTGGAACGAGATGGGGTTCGATTTCTCGGCGTGACACTGTGATTTATATGGCTTACTATTGATCACATCATACTCGCTTCGGTGGTACAATGTACATATGTGTGTGAAGTGGCTGCAACTCTCTACCGCGGGGCGTACAAAGGGCCTAAGTAATGGCCTAATTGCAAGGTTCCAACAAGTGGTTCGTCCTACCCGTTCTAGTAGGAAGTACTAGACTACTACTACTACTACTAGTTATTGGTTGTTAGTTATTCAAATATTACTCCAAATCAAAGCGGTCACCTGTAAAGTGACAAACTAATGTCAAATTATGTCTCGCAGATGAACTTAGGTGATCACATATTCTTAAACGCAACAAAAAGACTAATTTGTGCACAAAATTCTAGCTTGATGTTAGTCAGACATATTTCTCCTGTACCAATAGAGGCGGATAAAAGATGGTAATGTTCGATGTACTTCAAAGACTTTTAAATATACAATAGAAATTTTAATGCAATTAAACTTAAGATAATAAGATTTCTTTGTAAGTATACATTTATATGTTACCTATTTTTTTTTTTTAAATCATTTTTATTTTAAAACTTAAATAAAATAAATATTGTGAAAATATTGTGAGGTTGTCATTTTAAGAATTAACTAATTTTATAACAAAAAAGAAGGTTTCATATAATATATTCTGAGTTTTCGTTGAATACTAACAGCACTACAAGCAAACATTTTTATATTTTCTTGTAATATATAAAATGTAAAAAAAGAAATTTTTAATGATTAAAAATAAAAAATAAACAAGATAAATAAAGAGACTGTTGAATTTATATTTCCAACGTAACAGAAGAAAAAAAATGTCAGAGGTGCGAGAATTTTCACTCCTTTTGAAGCTGGCTTATATTTATTGCTATCTTTATTTACTCTTCAGTTGCTATCTTACTATGATCCTTCAGTAAATACGTATAAAAAAAAGTACAAAAAATTAAAAAGACCTTGAGAAAAAAAATTGAAATGCTCTAAATTTTTTAGTAAAAAGAGAGTAAAAAAAAAAATCTAAGATTGAAGAAGCTTTTCTATAGAGACTGGTGCGAAATAACATACCGCCTGCCTTGAAGGGTACAGAGAAAACCACGATTGAAAGAGCTTTTAAGAAGAGCGTGTATTTCAAGAAAAAAATCAAGAGTGACAGACAGTCTAAAAAGAAAATAAAAAATACGGCTCCACGCTTAAGAGCTTCCTCCGACATATATATATTTTCGAAATAAAAAGAAGAAAAATCCAGACACACACAATTCAACGTCTCAAAAGTGCAGGCTGTAACAATAATTTTTCATCATACTACAGATTTTTTTTTTTAAGACTTAATTTTTTTGAATAACAGCCAAAAAAAGAGGCAAAGCTCTTAACCTAGATTCAAGTAATAGCGACTTGAAAGTTAGATGTCTAGGAGCTGTTTTGTGTTCCAAAAATGTAATGTAACATTATTTTCCTTTATATGTATAAAATATTTTTATACATTACAGTCGTATTTCATCTTGCAATGCAATTTAAACTTGTTATTTTCGTTTAACATAACAATAATATTCAAGCTTTAAAAGAGATGAACCAAATTTTAAAAAAAGATTTATATTTTAATAAATTCAAAAATAAATACTTATATAAATAAACATATTTTAGAACTATTACATACAAGTCTGCATAAAATATAAACGTATACAACTTTTTTTTTAATTTAAATATTAAATTCTATTATTAGATCATTATCATTAAAAAAAAAAAACTAAAATAAAAAATATATTTTTCATGGAAAAAAATTGTATCATGAACTATGTTTTTAGGCATTGAATCCACATATCGACATTTCAATGTTATTCCATGAAATGGAGAAAATCAGTATACATTCGTCTAATTGAAGTAGAAGATAGATTTTAAGGTGTGAAATTATGAAGCATTAATCCATTTTGATTGCCATTTGGTCACTAGTAGCTCTGATATAATTTTTATATAAAATTGTATAGAGTGCTAAAGTAAACATCAGCACGGCTATATATCAATGTATCCATGCAAAAACGTATCGACCTCCTATTAAATCCTAACTTCATGGCATGATATTTAAAAGCGTCATATTTTTATGCCGTTTTTTTGAGTGATAGTAATTTCTTTCCCCCAAGGCTAAAACATATTTATGTTAAAATAAGTTAAATAAATAATGCGATTATGTAACGTGTAAGGTCAAGTAGAAATGTTTTCTTTTTTAAAAGCGTGGCCACTTTTTTCGATCCTTAGAATGGACTTTAATTTCATCCCCACCTTCACAATTCTAGATCTCAAGCTAAATAAATTATCTCTGAATATAGATATTTTTTTAAATAGCACGATGACTCGTTTTTTTATGATGCACGAAAGTAACGTACATATTCAATTTGCATAATTAACACCTGTGTTTTTATTTATTTTTTTATAATTATGGCAAATGTAACAGTTCTTACCTAAGAGTGCGATTAACGAAGAATGGAAAATGCTTACAAATTTCACAACAGTATGAAATGCTTTTGCATTTTTTTTTTTTAAGTGTTATAAAACCGCTGGTAAACTTTACCTCCTTTAAGCTGACTTTTCAAGACAAAGCAAGTAAAAAAAAAGAAACGTTATCATTCAACTTTTAGAAATCCTGAGAAATAAAAAAAGGAGAAGTGAAAAAAAGCACACATTGCAACCCTTCGTAACAGGTTTTTAAAACATAGATTCAAACACAAAAAGAAAAAGGTGGATAGTAAAGTAAGAACTGACTGTGAAAAACGTACTACGTAAAAACGTACTGCGTAAAAACGTACCAGTAGAAAAGAAAAGAAAAGAAAAAAAGAAAAAGAAGAAAAAAAAAAAAGTCCACGCTATAAAACCATAAAAAAGTCTAAATAAAAAACCATATGAGTACAACATGACAATTATAAAAGATAGGAAGAGAAAATAAATTAAACGAGGAAAACTAAATAAACTCTCTAGTCCAGGAGATAGAGTGCAAAAAAGTGCTTGACTTACATCAAGGTAGAATTTTGTGTATAAGTAAATGTTTTGGTGCCTTTTAAGAATATTTGGTCGGCCTGGTTCGGCTGCGGAACATAGCTTGCCAATAGGTATTTTAAAAATACAAACCGGCGGAGAGCGGCCATGTCCCGCCATTTTTGAAGGACAGTGTGATTTTCGTGGCCCTGAGTACTACATTCATCAGTAGACCAAAAATCAAGTTGTTGGTAGTTCACCACTTTATAGGATAGTTAGTCAAATATTACACCAAATTAAAGAGGTCGCCTATTAATTAACGGACTACCATCAACTTGATTTTTGGTCTACTGACTAATTTAGTTCTCAGGATCATGAAAATCTCATTGTCCACCAAAAAGGGCAGGACATGGCCGCTCTCCATCGGTTTTTTATTTTATTTTATTTTTTTTATTTTTATTTTTTTATTTTTCCTAATTTCTATTGCCAAGCTATTGTCTAAGCTATATCCCAAGCTATATCCCGTAGACGAACTTAGCCGACCACATATTGTTAAAAAGCACCAAAACATTTACTTATACACAAAATTCTAGCTTGATGTTAGTCAGACACTTTTTTGCACGCTATCTCCTGGACTAATCTATCTCCGCAGCGAAAAAGCCCGTAGCTGTTCCAAAAATATTGTCTCGATTACATTCAACCCACTCCCGTGGAAGTGAGCAGTGAGGTGGGCATGAAATAAAGCAACGCGACTAAGTAAACAGGTTACTCGCACTGCGCATGCTTTAACAACTCGCGCTGCTCGTTGCTCCCATCGTTGGCGGTTTTTCGAGGGGAAGTCGAAGGACAGGACAGAGTGGCGGGTAATGTTTACACTCCACTTTTCTGCTTACTTGGCTTAACCCATTTTTCTTCCTTTTTAGCAAATATTGCGAACATTTGTTGTAAAATAACGAAAAATATTCCGCAAAATGATTCTTGGTAGAATGTCTAGAAAAATAATTCTAAGAAAATTTAAAAACTGGAAAGCCACTTCATAGAATAGTGTTTATTTCACAAAACTAAAGCTTTCGGCCTCTCGGGCATCATCAGTGCCGGTAAAAGGTAAAGGAAAAACCCGACGTTGAATCAATTGAAAGGCAAAAAATGGACACAGTCCGTTTTTTGTCTGTGGGTTTTTCCTTTACCTTTTTCCGGCACTGATGATGGCCGAGAGGCCGAAAGCTATATTGCTGAAGTCTATTCTATGAAGAGGCTTTCCAGTTTTTCACTATTCTATTGATATCTACTCCACTTGGGCTCTTAATCTTCAGATAATTCTAGCTTTTTACCAGACAAACATTCCAACTGAATTTCGTTTGGTAAGTGATGCCATTTTGCAAATGATCGATATTTGAAACTTTAACGCAAAATAATTTCGGAAATATGAACGAATGAAATATCGACAATAAACTTTAAGATAAAGGACAAAATGCAATATTTCACTGCTGCTCCATTTTTTTCGACGTTCATCAATGTCCAAGGCAAAATGAGAAGCTAGTAAGAAAGAATGTAAACACTTACTGTCCATGATGCTGCCACAGAAGTTCTGCAAAAAAATAGTTCTGTGACGAAACTATTTTCAATATAAACGAGACATAATATATTAAGCGAAATAATAACATGGAAATAAAACTAAGCGCTAAGCGTCCACGACTAAAATCAGTGTATTTTTATGCAGCGCGAGAACCACAGCTATCGTCATAGGGCTTACCCACGGATATTAGACTAGAATATTAGACTCTAGTCTAAAATCCGTGGGCTTACCTATCGTCATAGGGCTACTGCGAAAGAAGTATAACAATTTAGGTCTTTAGGGTGAAAACCACCGAACCTCTACAAATTTATAAACCTACGGTTTTTGGCTATGATGCATGATGCACCATGTGTCAAATTGGTGGATACTGGATACTAAGGTCTCTCAGTGGAGTCGTGCCATTTTTCTAGAGAATTATCTGCTTAGCTTAATATTTTAGAATACAGACAACAATAAAATTAGAAATATATTATTTATTAATTTAATTAATTCCTTTACATTTCTAGGAGAGTAGTAAAAAGATGCAATAAAAAACTTTTTGAACTATTCATTTTTAAAAATATTTTTGTTACTAGAACAAAAATAAAATTTTAAATTGCGATGAATGCATTAAGTTTATTTTTAGCGCAAAATATGTATATGTATGTATGTTACATAAGAAATTTAAGGACAAGAGAAACATATAAAAACTACAAAATATTAAAAAAACGACGAAGTAGAAGAAATAAGATATAGTTCATTTCCTTTATTTAAGATATAAGAAAAAGTTGTAACAAAATGAAAAAAAAGTAAATAAGAAATTGTGTTTTATTTTCTTGAGCTAAAAGGTTACTTAAGTAGATTTCAGTAAATAAAAATTGGGTTGAAGAAAAGAAAAAAAACTTATCTTGAAAAACCAAAAACAGGATGAAATTCTTACAAGATATTTTCAAGGAAAAGAAAAACTTAAACTGAGATTTTTGTGGGAATGTNGCATGTCTTCAATAAGCTTTAAATAATCAACAACGCGTTGCATGTTCCGAGAAACGTGGCCTTTATAGGCTCTACGGCTTCCTTTAGCTTTCTCTAACTCGTTCATTATATATTATTTATTTCTGTTATTTCAAATAAACAAATTTGACGTACCTAATAAATGTTTAAAATTAAACGATAAAAACAAAACCGTACAACAAAAAAGTTAGAGTAATGGAAATGAACTTACGTAGGTGTGAAAACCGACTGCGCCATGTTATGTTCCGCGTTCGGAATAAAACACATTTATTAAAGATATAAGAACGAATAAGATTCTTTAATAAAGTTAACAATAGAATGATAATAAAACGGACTCAATGACATAAGAGTGATGTTTTCGAGGTATCGATTATTATGACAAGACTGACATCCTCACTAAATATATTAATTAGTAAAATATGATCTAACACTACATGCATAAAAATTAATTAAAATCATCTGTTAAATATCATTATTAATTAGTAGTAGTAGTAATATAGTACTTCCTACTAAAATGGTAGGGCGCACCACATGTTCGAACCTAGCAATTAGGCCATCCTTTAGGCCCATTCTACTAGCGATGTATCATACATGTACAAATGTTGTACATGGCATCGCCGATGTGAGTATGGTGTGATCATTAGTGAGCTATATAAGCATGTGTCAAAGCGTGGGACAAGCGTGCCCCATACGGGATATCCCTTGCCCTGCTCCGTCCTCAAACTATAGATACAAATCATATCTCATCACATGGATCGAACCCACATCAAAGCGTAGGGGATGAGTCCCCCCACAAGGGGTGTCTCTCGCCCTGCTCCGCAGCGATTCATAAATGCAATTGAGAGTATTATGGCACGGGATCGAACCCACAACCTCGAGTTATTGATGGCTGGGCGAGCTCCTAGAGCCCCTCGGTCTCGCTGGCTCCCTTATCAATAATTAAATCGTTTATAACTTCTTACTCATCTTGAATCAGATTCAATCCTTCTACTCAACTTCTACACTGAATTATCTCATTTACACTTCTTTCTCTTTTGAAGTTGAATTTAGACCTCGTTCTCAATTCCTACAATCATATCATAATACAATCATATCCTATAATCAATTCTTTAATCATATATAATCCTCATTTTTAACTCCTATTACTTATACATCACATTAATCTTTCTTTCCTAGAGTCATATTTAAACCTCTGCCTCATTCTTTCTCTTTTTACTCTTTAAATTTTGACACTAAAACTTAAGATAAATATTTCTTGATAACTATTCTTAAATTGAAAGTCGGCTCTACACAATAGTTAATATGAGGAGAAAGCAAAATCCTGTTTTATCATCATACTTTCTTTGCTAATAAGTATACAAGAAGTGTGCATTATTAGTAACTTATAAAGTTATTATTATTAGTAATTTAATGCAAAAGTAATTACCTTGTTTGCAAGATATAATTTGAGAAAATATATACCCCTAAAAACTTTAAGAATATCTCTAACAACTCAAAATAATTGGCTAAATATCCAACTAACAATCACAAGAACAAATCAACGGTTGAGAAACTAAAGTCATTATAATGCTCATGTTTTACAGTTGGCATTATGAAGTTTAAGTTATTAAAGTTAGGTATTAAGTAAATTAAACTCAAATAACCGTACTTTCTCAGGCACAAAGTGGGTAAAAATTCAATTGAATTAAAAATTATTTATCTAAGCTCCAGAGAATAATTTAAAAATAATTAACGTTGATTAAAACAAGTTTAAGACTAACTAACTGAGCTTTCAACTCTTCCAACTGTTAATAAGATTATTAAGTTAATAGGATAATCGATAAGTAAAAGGAAAGAAACTGAAAGTCGTTAAAAAATAATTAAGAGATGTAAGTCTTTTGAAGTTGAATTTAGACCTCGTTCTCAATTCCTACAATCATATCATAATACAATCATATCCTATAATCAATTCTTTAATCATATATAATCCTCATTTTTAACTCCTATTACTTATACATCACATTAATCTTTCTTTCCTAGAGTCATATTTAAACCTCTGCCTCAATCTTTCTCTTTTTACTCTTTAAATTTTGACACTAAAACTTAAGATAAATATTTCTTGATAACTATTCCTAAATTGAAAGTCGGCTCTACACAATAGTTAATATGAGGAGAAAGCAAAATCCTGTTTTATCATCATACTTTCTTTGCTGATAAGTATACAAGAAGTGTGCATTATTAGTAACTTATAAAGTTATTATTATTAGTAATTTAATGCAAAGGTAATTACCTTGTTTGCAAGATATAATTTGAGAAAATATATACCCCTAAAAACTTTAAGAATTTCTCTAACAACTCAAAATAATTGGCTAAATATCCAAATAACAATCGCAAGAATAAATCAACGGTTGAGAAACTAAAGTCATTATAATGCTCATGTTTTACAGTTGGTATTATGAAGTTTAAGTTATTAAAGTTAGGTATTAAGTAAATTAAACTCAAATAACCGTACTTTCTCAGGCACAAAGTGGGTAAAAATTCAATTGAATTAAAAATTATTTATCTAAGCTCCAGAGAATAATTTAAAAATAATTAACGTTGATTAAAACAAGTTTAAGACTAACTAACTGTGCTTTCAACTCTTCCAACTGTTAATAAGATTATTAAGTTAATAGGATAATCGATAAGTAAAAGGAAAGAAACTGAAAGTCGTTAAAAAATAATTAAGAGATGTAAGTGAAGTTGATTACTAAACACTTTTATTACAAGAAACCTAAAGAGAAAATAGTTTGCCAATCAATCTGGCACTTAGTTTTCTCGCGTCATATAACGCATATTATACTTTAATGATTTTATGCTTTTAAATTTCGTTTTCCCCTCTTTTTGCTTCCGACTTTACCGAAGGTAACGGAAGCATGTTCCAGACTAATTGACTATTTTCAATCTATCAAAATTGTTTTGATTTTTTACATGAATGTAAGTATCAATTTAAAACAATTATTTGAATAGTCCAGGAAATAGCACGCAAAAAAGTGTCTGACTACATATTCAAAATAGAGGTCTGTGTATAGGTTAATCTTTTGATGCACCTTAAAGGAATATGTGGTCGGCTAAGTTCGTCTGCAGGACACAATTTGATGTTAGTTTGCCACTTCATAGGTGATCAGTGGTCACTTTAATTTGGAGTTATATTTTAAAACAAGTAGTTTGGAGTTATATTAAATTATCAATACCCTTTCACACTTCTAAAGGTCTAAGACAAGGATGCGGCATGTCACCAAGACTTTTTAAGCTTTACATTCAGGAATTACTTGGAAGGTTGAATCGTTGTTGTGGGGGAATGGGACCAATCCATTCTCTTCTTTTTGCAAACGATCAAGTCATAATTGGTCGGGCTCAAGAAGATGTTAAGTTCATGCTTAGAAAGTTATTAGAGGTGTTCGAAGAGGAAGGCCTGCGTATGGGTATAGATAAAATAAAATGTCTGGTTGTTGTTTGGCAAGGGTATGGACAATGTACTGGGCCAAGGAGTTATTATAGCAGTTGACAGTTTTAAGTATCTAGGATCATTCATTCAACAGTCAGGAGCTTGTGAAGCCGACATTAAATCAAGAGTTGTACAAGCAAGGAAAGCAATAAGAAAGCTTAATGGTGTACTTTGAAGATCGGTAATAGCTTGGCGAAAGGTATTTGGAAACAAACCAGTGGAAAGCGGCCATCCCCAATCCATTTTGGTGGACAATGTTATTTTCATGATCTCGAGAACAGAATTAGTTAGTAGACAAAAAATTAAATTAATACTAGTTTTTCACATGATAGGCGATAACTTCGATTAGGAGTAATATTTTAATAACAGACATAATCTTAATTTTCGGTTTATTAGCTAAATTTGTAGTCAGGATCATGAAAATTACATTGTCAACCAAAATACGCGAGATGGTCGCTCTTGACCGGTTTGTTTTATTAAATTCCTATTGCTAAAATATTTCCCGCAGACGAACTTAGCCAACCACATATTCTTAAAAGGCAACAAAAGATAAACTTATAGTAAGCCACTTTTTTGCATGGTACTTCTTGGTATAAGCTGAGACGATTGAAATTAATCTGAATATATACACGGGCAACTTTTGTCAAACCATCCAAATTTTATAAAATCAGATTATCACTTATAAAGATATATATAGGCTATGTAACTAAGAAATCCGAAGACTGACGGAGAAAGCACCTTTTCTAAGCACCAATATAACTTCCATTGATGAGACGGAGAAAGGCAGAAAGGCGGACATAGTTAAATACCTTGCAAGGACTCTGAAGGAGCCAAAAACGAACCAATAAGATCATCTTATTAGAGTATCTATAATTTTTAGTACCACTACTTCCAGTCCTTCTTTCTAAGTAAATTTATTTTCTTTATTTAAATAAAATTTTTCAACCATCTCTCGTATACTTGCCAAAAAAAGGAATAAAGTTAATAACCATGAAAGAGGATTGTAAGGACAAGAAAAAAGAAACACAAAACTAAGTAAATAGAGTCAGCATTAAGCATCAAGAAATGTAAACTATTTCTTCTTTATCCTATTTCTTCGCCAAATACATACAAAAAAAGTCTTTTTGTCCTTACTGAATTCATACCATGCTGTATATAAAATGGGGGACCGTGACAAATGCAATTAGGATAATTGGATTGGATGAATATTCTTGTCTTTATTTGTTTTGTTTTTTTCTTGTTTTCTCTTCTACTTACTATGTTTTATTCTTTCGTATTTTCCATGTTAAGGAAAACATAAATAATTCCCTAAAACGTCTACGGTGGAAGAAAAAAAAGTTTCTCCTTTTCTATCCTCTGAACAAAAAAAAATGAAGAAGAGACAATGTGAAATATATA
>KZ652697.1:133483-151301 GCA_001010745.2 Gerris buenoi
ATATATTTAGTATAAGAATTGTTATTTTAATAAATCAAGTAACTAAATATCAGTTTAAGGTGTTTAAATTGCGTGAATTTGTAGGTAAAACTTTTATATTTACAAACTTAATAGCTATTACCCATGGTGCACTAGTCGTAGATAAGATTTAATACGCAACATGGAACGAAGTATTTCTACTCTCGGGATTATCTCTCTCGGCAAGCCTCGAGAGCTAATACTACAGTTATCTCCCTCGGCAAGCCTCGGGAGCTAATGAAGTTTTCTCCTTCGGCGTTGCCTCAGGAGAAAACTTAACCTCGAGCCGGAAAACATACTTCTCTCCCTTGTTGCGTAAATAACTATTTCATATACTACGTTTTTAAATTTTCTGTCATAAATCATAAATTTTAAACCTGTCAAAATGAAAATCGTAAACATGGGTAATGTAAAAACAAATAAAATACTTGCAGATTTTTTCAGAACTATCTTTCCATACAGCAATTTTTTTCCAAAAACGAATTAAATTCTGCTGAAAGATGGCTAATAGTATTAAAATAATGCATTTTTATCGTGTTCTGAGCTAGTCTAAAAGTTTCAAATGTCTCGCTACTCAGTAAGTTAGTTAAATATCAATTGAAAGATTTTGTACTGGACAAACAAATAAACAAGAAAGCAAGCTAATATAAAAACGTAGTAAAATAATGAAAATTCAAATTGAATTAGAAATCTGTTTCTTTGTCTCTTTAGAGTTGTAATAGAACAACATTTATTACTATTCAACCTAAAATTAGGCGAAATACTAATAAATTACTTCGAGAAAACTCAATTGCGTCTACACGATCCAAATTGACTTGGACCACCAAGTAACTTTAATCAAATCCACTTGGTCAAAGTAAAAATGAATTTTTGATGCATTGTTTACACAATCCAAGTATACTTGGTCAAAGTATGGGAACTTGTCAAAAAATCATTTAGAAGCAAAGGAATAAAAACAAAAATTTAACAGAAATAAAAGCTGTCAATAACCTTCTTAAAAACAATATTTCCTCATTATTGGCAGCTTTCTTGTCATAATCATATGGTTGACGCCATCCAAGTCTACTTAGATCAAATAACGTCCAACTCAACTTGGATGTTCAAATAGACTTTGATTACCTGTTTACACGATCCAAGTAGCATCAAAGTAGAGTCAAATTTGTTTTGGTCCTGGTCCAAGTCAACTTGGATCGTGTAAACCCGGCTTTATCAAGGAAATAATTTTATCCTAATAAAGGTATTTATAAAATTTATAAAGACCTCTTCTTCCTACACAAACGCGGCCCTCTAAGGCCAGTTGCACCAGAGGAGAGTTGCAGGAGTCAGTTCAGTGCTTAAGCCCTTAGGACGTGAGAAAGCTATGTGCCGTACTAATTGGCAGAATATTTTTAATTCGATTTATTTTCTTTCTAATTATAGCGACAAAAAAAAGATTATATTTCTACTCAACAAATAACAAAATCTTGTTGGAAACAACTATCTTGGATTTTCTATTTTCTAAAAGCAATAAGAAATTTATTTTATTGATATCTTTTTTTTCTCAAACAAAAGTTTACAGAGAGAAAAAACCGTAGGATTTAAAGCTTTATCAAAATAAAATGAAAAGAAGAAAAAAATAAAGAAAAAGAAAAAAAGAGGGGGGGGGGGAATCTTCTTAAAAAGTAAAGGTTACGATTAGACACAAAAAGGAGGAAAAATATTTGAAGGGGAAAAGGATATTGGAAAAGGAAAAAGAACCGAAATAAGAAGGCGTTAAGATAAATAAGATAAGGGAGTGAGCTCTGCCAAAAAAAAGGTAAAAAAAGAAGCCCCCAAACTAAGGATATTCTATTAAAAAAAAAAAACTAACTCATAAAGTAACCTTAAAAAGAAGGCTTTTTAAGCTCTTTTTCCTTTTTCTTCTTTAAGGGTTATTTTACCTTATAAAAATGCATAAAGCTCATAAACTTAAAGAGATCCTGCACTAAAGGGTCTTACCGTCCAGTAGCATATAGACTAAAGGGAACCCTTAAAAAATAACAATTTTTTGTTTATTTAGGTATACATAAAATTTTTAAATTTAAGGATTAAAGAAAATTATCATGGGTTGTTGGATTATGAACTGAAGAAATTCTGATAGCTAAAATAGATTATAAACTAGTTAGAAGCAAAAAAGAAACTACAATCTTTGCCAAAAGAGTCTTAGTGCGTTGACAAAGCGGGAAAGTTGAAAAAGGAGTGGGGAGTCAATAAGAGCTCTGCTATTAAAAACCCTGAGCTATTATTGGTTCCACATTCCATTTTTTCAACTTCCTCGCATTTTAAAGCACTAAGACTCATTTGGCACAGACTGAGAAAAAAATACATAATTTATATAATTAATAGTGATGCTGCCCTAACACAATGGGTTGCTAAACACACTAGTATTGAGTATTGATCGATACTAGTATATATATCGATATATATCGATAGAGAATTGATCGATCGTGAGACATCACATTATATAATAATATGTCCAATGAAAATAATATCCAATTATTAATAATATACAATTAATTAAATAACATGGTCCAAAATATTTTAATAACAATTAAATTAACAAAATGAAGTAACAAAGAAAGGGTCGCTGCGAAAGACACAGAGTTTTGATCGATCGTGTGGCATCACATTAAATAATAATATATCCAATTATTATTATTATACAATTAATTAAATAACATGGTCCAAAATATTTTAATAACAATTAAATTAACAAAATGAAGTAACAAAGAAAGGGTCGCTGCGAAAGACACAGAGTTTTGATCGATCGTGTGGCATCACATTAAATAATAATATATCCAATTATTATTATTATACAATTAATTAAATAACATGGTCCAAAATATTTTAATAAAATGACAATTAAGTTACCATTAAACAAAGAAAGGGTCACATACTGCCCAAACAAATTAGATTTAAAATAAAATAAGAGTAAATTAAAATAAGTAATATTTTTGGTAAATATACCTAATAGTTAATTCTAAGGGAGTCTATAAAATAATGGAATCTGACAAAAACGAGTCCACTTTAATACGAACTAAACCAAATAATATGTTTTCTTAGTAAGAACTCCAGTTTTCGAGATATTGATGAAAATTAATCTAATTTTGATGATAATTAAAGACAAATTGTAAAATATTGCTTGTTGAACACTAGTTTTAAATATTTTTAATAATAAATAAATTAAACTAGATGTAATGAAATTAAATTCAGTATCACTATGTAGGTATCTAATATCACTATTTAGGGATTCAGTATCAATATGTAGAATATAAGGTATTCAGTATCAATATGTAGGTATCTAATATCACTATTTAGGCATTCAGTATCAATATGTAAAATGTGGATATTTAGTATCACTATGTAGGTATTCAGTATCACTATGTAGGTATTCAGTATCTCTATGTAGGTATTCAGTGTATCTCTATGTATATGAGCAAATTTTGTTCGAGTTTGTCGGACCGATTGTTTTTGTTTTTTATTAGCACCCATTTGTTAACTCTTCACAATACGCAATTCAAATTCCAAGCAGAGATGACAACTGTCTTCTACCCCACTACACAAAAACAAAAAAGAAACAGTAATTCTAAATCACTAACTTTAATAAATAAATTTCAAAAAAAAGAAAAATGTTTTACATCCCTGAGAGAAAAACACATATGTTGCGTATCGCCCAGCAAAACAAACGACTTCGTACTATGGAACAATTTATGTTGGGTAATAGATTGTAGTTTTTGAAAACGTAAAAAGCAAAGGGTATAAGGGAAGTTAGAAGCATGTTGTAGACTGCAAAAACATAACATAATATATATTACACATACACGATACATGTCTAATACATTGCCTCGGCACTACGACATATACAAAATACATTAGTCATGCGTAAGAGAAATGGGGAGGGAAAAACAATGAAAAATACATGGAGCGAAACGGAGCAAGAAATGTCGACGACTATTAGTATACTCATGTTTCAACCAACATTTCATAACGAAACATTACAATCACTGTGTATTTTTTTTAAATAAATCAGAATGCATAAAAGAGTCGATGATTTTTTATTTTAAAGTTGAAAACTGGTAAAAATTTAAATTATAAATTGTCCTGAAAATAGAGCAGTTCTTAAATGAGAAGTTATATTTGCTTTATTAGCAATTTCAAATTAATTTGTTTAACAATAGTAGAGACCGGGCGACAATAACCGCTAACATATTAGTCATCATGTTGCTCGTATTCATACTCTAAAAAAACCATAGGGGAGTAACAATCTAAAGTAGTACCTATATTCTAACTTCCTGGCAGGATATTTAAAAGCGTCATATTTTTTTTTTTTCGTTTTTAGGTGATGTAAATTTCTTCTGCATCCCAGAGCTATATAAAATATCGATGTTAAAAAAACCCTTATCAAGTAACACCTCATTTTATAGGCCTTGATAATAGAAAAAAAGAGCAGCGCATCTCTATAAAAACTAGGCATCTCTATCCCAATGCAATCCAAAATGGTGGCAACATTTATTATAATTCCGCTGATACATTTTTTGAAAAAACTTAGGTGAGTTGTGAGACTACGGTAATCAAACAACTTGTTAAATATTCATTAAAAGTAAAATCTTCTAAATTGGAGTTTATTTAACAAAAAAAAAAATACTGAAAGAGAAGAAACAGCAATAATGAATATGCTGAGTTTGAAATGATTTGTCAAATAAAGACGACATTATATTCGAGGTTCTTTCAAAATGAATTTATATTCGTATTAAATCGCTTTAAGACGATAAAATGGGTTTTAACGAGTCTTTGGGAGTACCTTATGTAGGGAGTTTACCAGGAAGGATCCTTATGTTGGGAGTTTACCAGGAAGGATCCTGGAAAGGATTCCCTAACCAAGTTCTAATCCTTGAGGTAATGAGGTTTCAATCCCCGTTCTCATTACCTGTCCTTTTAACAACTATATTACAAAATATAATGAGAAAGTCTTTCATCGCACTTCTCTTTCGGTATCCTTTATGACATTAAACGAGGATTTGTGTCGGGAATAAAATGTAAACCTTTGTGATTAACCGCTTACGTGATTGCATTAAAATACTCACTTCATACAAAGTTTATTTTAAGCCTTATATTTTCAGAAAAAATGTGGTATCATCGCTTTTAACAAACTAGGCGCAAATTGAGACGCATGTAAAGTGGCATGAAACGTGTGACGTGACACGTGTTTTTATAAATAATGTAACTAGGAAAGATACTACAGGTTGGCGCACATGCGCGACATGCCCCACTCGCGTAGCGCAGTCTACAAGACACAGTTTCTCGTGCCACACGGTCCAGTATTTTTATACTTTGTTTTCTTCCTCTTGCTTGTTTTTTCTTGTTGACTATGCAACTTGATTTTATCAGAAAAAAAAACAAAAAAAAAAAACATAGAAATATAATTGTTTTAAGTTTTTGGTAGTACTCATACAACGAAAAGTTTAAATTTTAATTTAAAATCAAATTATAATTATTATTAACACTGGGAGACAGACAGAGAACAATAGACTCCAGCGCCGTGACTTGAACCACTGGCCTCCTACATTTCCAGTACAGGCGCTGAAGTCTATTTTTCTCTGTCTGTCTCCCAGTGTTAATAATAATTATAATTTGAATTTAAATCATAGAAATAATTTTAAGCTATAATTGAGGTGTGCTACTCCTCAAGAACGTATCTGAGAAAAAACTATAATGTAGACATTTATTTCTCAAATGCAGAAGATTGTTGTGCTTAGCCTTAATGCAATATGAGTTATGAATATGACCTAAGTTAAAATATTGAAAAAAAATGTCTATTGTAATTGATATCTATATAAATTGATTCTTACTTCCAGCATTCATAAGGAATTTTAAGACCAAGTGCTCTGACAATTATTTTTCCTTGAACCATATTTTATAAAAATATATGGTCCCATCCTTTATTTTATTAAGATAAGCTTCGCACCATTCATTGCACATTCTATCAACATGTGATAAGATAGATAAGACAATTATTCTTCCTCGGAGCATGTATTATGAAAGATGATGATCCTTCCACTTTTATGAAGATAAGCTCTTTATAAACCATTTTTCTGTTTCCAGGTGCTCAGGTAATGCTTTATCCAAGGAACATATTTTACATTTAGACATCTAGACTAGGGACAACCTAATATAATACGTACGAGGAACGAGGATATGAGAAAGTAAAAAGTATATAATATATGCTACATTTATGGAGGATATAATACACACACACACACATATATATATATATANGTGGCGTTTCTGACGCGAAAAAAAAAAACTTGGCTGAATTTGGCTTATATGAAACCAAATCAGATAAAAATTGTGCGGGAAAGGCCTCTTTCAAGAAGTTGGACAGGTTGGAAGACGTTAAGAGAGAATTTGCCTAAACCAAGAAAACTTCCTTCAGGGATTTCTCACGTTTTCCTATATATACAACATCTTTGGAATAACAGAATCTAATCTAAAAAGACTAATCTAAGGTGTAAAAGGAGTTTCGTTAAGTAGGTATAATCTTCTTATGGAGTATCAAGATAAGAGACTAATCTAAGGTGTAAAAGGTATTTCGTTAAGTAGGTATAATCTTCTTATGGAGTATCAAGATAAGAGACTAATCTAAGGTGTAAAAGGTATTTCGTTAAGTAGGTATAATCTTCTTATGGAGTATCAAGATAAGAGACTAATCTAAGGTGTAAAAGGTATTTCGTTAAGTAGGTATAATCTTCTTATGGAGTATCAAGATAAGAGACTAATCTAAGGTGTAAAAGGTATTTCGTTAAGTAGGTATAATCTTCTTATGGAGTATCAAGATAAGAGACTAATCTAAGGTGTAAAAGGTATTTCGTTAAGTAGGTATAATCTTCTTATGGAGTATCAAGATAAGAGACTAATCTAAGGTGTAAAAGGTATTTCGTTAAGTAGGTATAATCTTCTTATGGAGTATCAAGATAAGAGACTAATCTAAGGTGTAAAAGGTATTTCGTTAAGTAGGTATAATCTTCTTATGGAGTATCAAGATAAGAGACTAATCTAAGGTGTAAAAGGTATTTCGTTAAGTAGGTATAATCTTCTTATGGAGTATCAAGATAAGAGACTAATCTAAGGTGTAAAAGGTATTTCGTTAAGTAGGTATAATCTTCTTATGGAGTATCAAGATAAGAGACTAATCTAAGGTGTAAAAGGTATTTCGTTAAGTAGGTATAATCTTCTTATGGAGTATCAAGATAAGAGACTAATCTAAGGTGTAAAAGGTATTTCGTTAAGTAGGTATAATCTTCTTATGGAGTATCAAGATAAGAGACTAATCTAAGGTGTAAAAGGTATTTCGTTAAGTAGGTATAATCTTCTTATGGAGTATCAGGATAAGAGACTAATCAAAGGTGTAAAAGATGTTTTGTAAAGTAAAAACTTCTTATATAATGGTATGGCATACCATGATAAGACAATAATCTAAGGAGTAAAAGGTGTTTCGTGAAGTATACACATTTTGTGCATATCCTGATAATAGACTAATCTATGGTGGTGTAAAAGATGTTTATTGAAACCAATACGATAGCGTTAGGTAATCAGACCAGGAAACAGGTAATTAAGTCAGTTAAGTCTACTCGGTGCTACTTGAATCATACTTAATAGGAATATACAAAGAGAAGGCATAGAAAGACTTCGTTAGAAATTATTATGTAAGTTAGACATGACTAGGCGTAATTGTCTAAAGGGTGACGAAACATATCTCGTAATGAGAATGTCTGGGAAGTTTGATTAGATAACTTATTAAGAACTCTATCGTTACTAAGTTGACGAACTGACAGACTCTATTGAAATCTGTTATCAATAGTTGTTATCGAGTTTCAATTCTTGAGTTTCAAACTATACAAGCTTCTTTCATTAAGTTTTCAGAGTTTCGGACCACAACTAACATTTTCCTTCGGAAATAATTATGTAAATAAATAACTTAGACACAGCCGAACGAATCTTACTATGAACTATGAATGAATTTTTAATCTATTTAAATTAATTGACAATGATAGGTTGTAAAATCATAAAATCATTAAAGAATACGAAATAGGACGCGACACGCGAGGAAGTGTGAATTTGTTACACTCTTTTGCAAACTATTTATACGAGTAAGTCTGGTTTGAGAAAGGCTGTTGTAGGGCGAGAGCAATAATACATTTATTGCGGGTTAAAAAATGTATACAATTTTTATATTGCTGTGAGAAATTATTAATTTATTGTAATTAGTGATAACTATACAAGATTAAGGGGGGAAACAAAAAGAATAGTAAAATCAAGGTAATAAGACCTCATTCGGTTATTTATTTGCTAACTTTGAATTAACTTCGCAGAAAAGTATTTATTATTACCATAAATATCAGATAAAAACAAACAAAACCCTACAAATATTCATATAAACAAGACATTTTAAACTATTTCATTTCATGTTCTTATGGAAGGAACATTAAAATAGAGAGACAAGAGAATCAATAAGAATGAAGAGGAGGGGGGTATGTTCTTCACTACAGGATGAAGTAGTGAAGAGAATAAAAGCACAGAGCTAAGTAGGAGACCAACACTTAAAAAACTGCAAACGTCAACCACTAATCAAGTGCATGAAGAGTGGGGGTAAAGTAGGGGAGAAAAATCAATGACTCTTCTTATCTTTAAACACTGGCAACCTTAACACTGCCACCCGCCTTCAAACACAAGACAATATACACTTAGACACGGATAATACTTTTACACTCTTCCAAGTAAGCCAGCTATTTCTATAAGAAAATATAACATTTTAAAAGAGTCGGATTGCTGAATCACGTCCACTATTAATACACTGAGACACAGACGCTGCACTAACAAGTAAGTCAGGTATTTCTATAAGAAAATATAGCGTGATAAAAGAGTCAGATTGATGAAACACTTCTACTATTAATACACTTAGACATAGATGCTACGCTTACAAGTAAGCCAGCTATTTCTATAAGAAAATATAGCTTGATAAAAGAGTCGGATTGCCGAATCACGTCCACTATAATACACTTAGACATCGATGCTGCACGTACAAGTAAGTCAGGTATTTCTATAAGAAAATATAGCATGATAAAAGAGTCGTATTGCTGAATCACGTCCATTATTAATACAGTTAGACACAGATTCTGCACGTACAAGTCTTAGCTATTTCTATAAGAAAATATAGCGTGATAAAAGAGTCAGATTGCTGAATCACGTCTACTATTAATAAACTTAGACACAGACACTGTACTTACAAGTTAGCCAACTATTTCTATAAGAAAATATAACATGATAAAAGAGTCGGATTGCTGAATCACATCCACTATTAATACACTAAGACACAAACGCTTTTTTTGCACGTTCGGTTCGGCATGGCGTCCACATTACCCGGCACCGATCGGTGGCGAACCATCTCATGAGTACCATACACCATACAAGAAAATAGTCTGCGAACCTCACTTTATGAACACTATCTGTCGACTGACGCCGATCGGCACGTCCACACTATAAACTTCGGTTCGGTTCGGTTTTCTTTGATCCGGACCGAGCCAATTCGGGATGGATTCGGCACGATTCGGTTTGGTTTTCGGCACGTCGGCAAGGCCGCCCGGCACGTCCACACTAATTCGGCTTTACCGATCGGCACAAGCCGAATGAAGCCGATCGGCATAGTGTGGACGCGCCTTAATATATTATGTAAAACTTCGTTATAATTTTAACTAATTTTTAACTAAATTAACAATCTTTAATTTATAATATACTGAGGTATAAATATGGTATAAATTCCTTTATTTAATTCTATACTGATCTAACGAATTTACTATAAAATACTATGTACATGTGGATTATTGTACATAGATTGCAAATTAACTTGAACAAATATAAAATTTCAAAATGTAGAACTATATAAACCTGCGATTAAACCCCTAATACCAAGAGGTATACTCGTTTTGTTTTTACACCCAATCATCCACCAACCATGATTTACTTAGATCAGTGGCTTTATTAAAAATATTATTATGAACGAGATACTGCTGGCAAGAAGTTAAGCTGCTAAGAACCAGCCGAGCTCTAAAGGGTTCTTAAATTCACTAGTGACTTTAAACAAACTCTGTCCTTGTTGAATTCTAATACCTCATCGAACATAAAATGTTAATACATTGTTTCGGGGCTTACAAAAGGTAACGAAAGTTATGGGATCGTTCTGAAAAATGAAAAATTTTTAGGTCTCCGATATCAAAATTGTAAGACAGAAATCAGTTTCAGACATAAGGGGACATTTTCGGTTGCGTGTCTGTCTGACGGTCTGACATTCAATTTTTCCAACCAACATATCTTAAAAATTGCTCAGATTTTAATGCAATTTGGATAGTAGGTCATAATTAGCTCATTTTTGGTCCCAAATAAATTTTCAACCTTCTGCGCTCATTTGTTTCTCATCCACAAACATACATTTAAGCTAAATAACTAAACAACATATTGCTAACTAACAACATTTAAGCTTAACTATAGCTTCAAAAGTACTTTTCAGTTAAAAAAAAGAGGAAACAAAAAACAAATTAGACAATAATAGCTTCTATAAGAATAAAATTAATAACGTAAGTTGCGAGGAAGCAATGTGCAACACCAATTGGCACTCTATTTTAAGTGGTGACATTATATCTCTGAATACGGTCAGAGGAAATAGGAATGAAGAAAAAAGAGTTCCGAGATGAAAGCTATAGCACGGAGGAAACAAGGCTGTGAAGGTGTTTCTACTGTCGAGCGACCTCGACGCTTTAACTGACAGATTTTCTGATTTTCTTGCTCATTTTCCAATGAGGAAGAAAATGGAGAGAAGAAGGAAATCTCTTTAAATAATCCATATTTTAAAGATATTCCTATGATATAAATATCTTTAAAAGGAATTAAGAGTTTGAAGAGGCTTTTTTGAAATAATATTCTATCACTTAATTCTGGTTTAGTGTAAATGATAAGTCTAATGAGGTGATTATGAATGATATAAACTATTACAATCACGCTCAAAATTCTCGAGAATCAAGAATCAAGTAGCACCACGATTAGTGGATAATCACTTAGTGAGGGTGTAGTCCTACAATATAATATTTGTATAATGTAAACCTGATTAGGGTATTAGTAAAGGTAAAGGAGGAAGTGTGTCCGAATTTCAAATTCCCCAGTTTAAGGGACAAGCCGTTCTGTTAGATAAAGCCCCTGCTGCAGATAGTAGGGTCTTGATGAAGTACCCTCTCCTCCTTGCTTTACATTATTCAACTCTCCTAGGGGACCTTCCTTGCATCCATTATAATTAATATATAAATCTGATATCATTAAA
The DNA here is from genome assembly GCA_001010745.2 of Gerris buenoi. Taxonomy (NCBI): domain Eukaryota; kingdom Metazoa; phylum Arthropoda; class Insecta; order Hemiptera; family Gerridae; genus Gerris; species Gerris buenoi. The sequence goes on from KZ652697.1 coordinate 144,885, forward strand.
TTTATACCTTGCCCACGGCATGGCCGGAATATTCAGTAGTAATTAAATTTTCCAACGAGGCAAAGGCTACCCTATTAGGCATGAATTGATATCAGACATCATTTAAATATATTCAACCCTGTCTTATTTACACATAATATATTCTTCTAATCTTTCTTACATACTTGAATAAATATTTTAATAACAATTATTACATCCTACATAATAGTTCCAGATAAACGAACTTCTTACATTCAACGAAATACGCATCGTGTCTGTGAGTCGGAAACGTGAGACGATAACTTGAAAAAAAACTTGACCAATTTTGGTGAATGTTGGTACACATGTTCATTTTACCAATGCCCACCCAGGACGACATCTGTAGATAAAACTAACCTCCCAAACGCTCATGACTCATGAACAACGCTCGCAAACCGTGAGTTTTAAATGTAAAATTAAAATTTTAAGACGGGAAAAGATATTATTATCACTTATTCGATGAGACAAACATGTTTTTCCAAATAATTATTTTATTATTAAAACAAACAGTGACACCGCTATGAAATGAAGTGATAAAGAACTTTGAAACTATAACAGCGGAGATACTATTCCCAACATAGGTGAGGTAAAGTAAAAAAATCAAAAAATGTTGAATAAAGTTTAATATAACGGCAAATAACTGGTCATATTTCTTCTTTGTTGCATATTTTTATTTTATTTATTTTCAATTCTCGCACTGCATTATTGTAGTGTATAATACTATTTCTTCCTGCATTTGCTATTCTTGACAGCCACAAATACTACCAAAGCCCCTAAATTTTCACTATTAAAATACTCTAAGAACTCCTGGTTACTCGTTAAAACATTAGGACCAAACCATTTAGTTCTGATAAGTTGATAATCACATCTCTTATTATAATTATATTTATTTTTCTTAATAAGTTAACAAATAATTATTTTAAAGTTTATTTATCAATAATGAAATAAAGTTTTTAAAAAATTATGCACATTAAGTGCTAAGATAATTATATAATTTAAATGTAAAATATAATTTTGTTATAAATTAGAATATCAAACAGTCTACTGGTCGTGGCCTCCAGCCTAGTATACGCCCAATTAAATTTCAAAAGTGTAACAAATGCATATATATAAAAGAAGACTCCTTCACTCAACACGGGGATTCGGTCAGGTAATAAGTAAGAAAAACTCCAACATTTTCACATAAGCCGACGTCTATGTAAAACTAGACGTCTACGGTCAAGCTGAGTGGTGTGTTGTTTTTAATATATATATATATATATATATATATGTGAAACCCCAAAGCTACTTGTAAGGGTTTCAAAATGAAAATGGGTCGTTTCCTTTTTTCATGATCAAAAGGAGAAAGTACTTTGGAAGTTAGAAATTAGAAATGGAATATCGAAGTTAATTAAAACATTTTCTTAAGTAAAACTTAGGCACCAACCAATCGAAATAACAGGAAAAAATCTTAAAAAAGAACTAAAAACAAAAAAAAAAATCACTTAGTTAAAAAAATGTTGTCGGAAATTTTGTTAATTTTCAACTTTTAATCAAAAAGACCAAGTGACAAGATGTTGTAGACATAATTCATTATAATTCTTACAATTGCTAAAAAGTGAAAGAAACTTATTAATAAAGAAATTTGTTGTTCTTAAAAAAAGAAGATAGAAAATTTACTTTAATGTTAATTGTCTATAACACTTTTTAAGTCAAAATGAGAGTTCCTTACTTATGCTCGACTTATATCAATAAAATAATTAGTTGTATTTAAAATTTGAAATAATATTTGAAAAGTTTTAATATTTCACAACCAATGAACTATAATTTTAATTTTAAGTAATTTTATATTCAATTTTTAAATTTTTGGTAGTTTTATTACTACAGAAATATTAAATTTTTAAATAATCCAAATTACAATTATCAATAACTACGGGAGACATACAGAGAAAAATACACCCCCGCACCGGGAATCGAACCACGGGACCTCTTATTAATCCGTACAGGTGCTCTTACCATCTGAGCTATACGGGAGGATGATTTTTCTCTGTCGTAACTGATACATATTCCCGAATCCAAGCTTTCAATCTTATTCTACAAATCTAGAAAGCCGAATATTCACGGCAACAGAACTAGACCGAGTATTAACGCTTATAATTGTAAAGTACTCAATTAGTACCTGTACGGATTAATAGGAGGTCCCGTGGTTCGATTCCCGGTGCGGGGGTGTATTTTTCTCTGTATGTCTCCCGTAGTTATTGATAATTGTAATTTGGATTATTTAGTAATTTTATAGTAAATCAAGTATGATTTGTTACGCTTGATGGAAAATTTAAAGGTAAATCCAAACGGGTACTTCCAAGATTTGTAGAACAAGCCCAACTTTAAAAAATACTCATTTTCTCCACTTCATGGAAAATCATTGAATCATGGAGCTCTGATAAAACTTTATATACAATTTAGAAAGTATAGAGAGTTCAAACTTAAACCTCTGCGCGACTATCGCCGAAATATAGTTCTACAATGAATAAAAGTGAAAACCAATCTACCTCCTATTATATGCTAACTTCCTGGCACGATATTTAAGAGCATCACATTTTGGATGTCGCTTATTGAAACTTCAGTCTGCTTATCGTCAAATAATATTGAACTAAACTAAAAATATTGAACTACAAATGGAAACTTGTTTTTTCCGGTGATCCATTTCATAGCCAAATTAACTACAGTCTGTTCAGAGCGAGAGTTAGTGCTTTGACAATAGGGTGGGGAGCCAATGAGAGCTCAAGATTTACCCTCTGGATAACCATATAAGAAGGTGAATGTAGTGGCTTTATTTTTTCCCTCAGAGGTTGACCAATCTGCGTGTCACTCGATTTCCCACGCTGTCAACGCGTTAACTCTCGTTTGGAACAGACTGTAAGAGATTCATAGGAAAGTTCATAGTACTTGATTCAAAATCACTTTATCTCTAGTATCGGTTCATGACTATCACCATCAATGTAAAGGGAAAAATAATTGTAGGAATTAGACCAGTTTAGACATCTTTAGTTCGTATATTTAGTTCAAATTTTACCTATTTTTTAGTTATGTAAAAAGGTTTTTCAATTAAATACCAATAAAAAAAAACCATAAAAATGTAGTTACGTTCACTTAAAAGTCAATAATTTAATTTTTTTTTAAATTAACTCCTGGAAATATCATTGGCCAACAGACATGTATATTTATGTGTGTTTTTTCCTTATTTTTAGGACCTGCCCTTAAGGGGTAGCGGGGGTAGGGACATTTTTTTAAAAAGTTTTGTTTTAATAATTTCAGGGGTAAAATGGCCGCCATTTTGGGAACGCGATATATATTTGTGATCTACAATCCTTTAAAATGATACTCCACTCAAAAAATACAAAAAATAATAATTGTTGCGATCAGTTCGCTAAACTAAAAATGTTGAGAAGTAAAAAAGTGCTATTTAATATTATAATATACCTCACTTCGACCCAGAAGAAGGTTTGGTGGACTGCAAAAACCGCATTCAAAAAAAGTTCGGGTAAGTTGTCTAATACCGATTTCTAATTTGTTTTAATGTAAAGTACATAGTATTTCATATTGCATATACATATATCATAGATTTTAGGGCATCTAAATCTAAATTTTATGCAGAAATAAAACCAACACCCACGAATATGACAAGTGAGGGCGTGAAAAACTACATTGATAATAGAGAAAAAGGCAGTTACATTAACTCATTTCTTGTATTCCACTTCTTCCACCTTGAATAAATTTATAAAAGCTTTACTTTGAACCCATAATAAAAACTATATAAGTGCTTTTAAAAATATAAAAATATTATTTACAATAGTGTCTATTGAAAATTATGTTTGCTCTTAAAAGATATTAAAATAATATCATGCTGATATACTTAAAATAATTTTCTACAAATTTATAAAAGAAAGGCTTGATACCTGGTACAAAATGCTAGAGATTTTTGTAACTACATTTTGAAACTACATTTCCGCTGCTTCTTAAAATATGAAAAAATACACTGCCAATTAGTGTGGCAAATAGCGTCCTCGCATGCTATCTTGTACTTTATTGTTATATTAGCATTAACGATTTATTACTTTGTTTATCGTGTAAGAATAATTAACAGTTTTTAGCGATCTTTAACATTTTATAGGTCTGGTACTTAACTTAACTTATATAATTCTCATTGATTAGGGGGTGGGGGGAGATAATACATAGGGGTGTCAGGAAACCTAGGGATGGGTTACCAAAATATTANTTATTGAAACTTCAGTCTGCTTATCGTCAAATAATATTGAACTAAACTAAAAATATTGAACTACAAATGGAAACTTGTTTTTTCCGGTGATCCATTTCATAGCCAAATTAACTACAGTCTGTTCAGAGCGAGAGTTAGTGCTTTGACAATAGGGTGGGGAGCCAATGAGAGCTCAAGATTTACCCTCTGGATAACCATATAAGAAGGTGAATGTAGTGGCTTTATTTTTTCCCTCAGAGGTTGACCAATCTGCGTGTCACTCGATTTCCCACGCTGTCAACGCGTTAACTCTCGTTTGGAACAGACTGTAAGAGATTCATAGGAAAGTTCATAGTACTTGATTCAAAATCACTTTATCTCTAGTATCGGTTCATGACTATCACCATCAATGTAAAGGGAAAAATAATTGTAGGAATTAGACCAGTTTAGACATCTTTAGTTCGTATATTTAGTTCAAATTTTACCTATTTTTTAGTTATGTAAAAAGGTTTTTCAATTAAATACCAATAAAAAAAAACCATAAAAATGTAGTTACGTTCACTTAAAAGTCAATAATTTAATTTTTTTTTAAATTAACTCCTGGAAATATCATTGGCCAACAGACATGTATATTTATGTGTGTTTTTTCCTTATTTTTAGGACCTGCCCTTAAGGGGTAGCGGGGGTAGGGACATTTTTTTAAAAAGTTTTGTTTTAATAATTTCAGGGGTAAAATGGCCGCCATTTTGGGAACGCGATATATATTTGTGATCTACAATCCTTTAAAATGATAATACTCCACTCAAAAAATTCAAAAAATAATAATTGTTGCGATCAGTTCGCTAAACTAAAAATGTTGAGAAGTAAAAAAGTGCTATTTAATATTATAATATACCTCACTTCGACCCAGAAGAAGGTTTGGTGGACTGCAAAAACCGCATTCGAAAAAAGTTCGGGTAAGTTGTCTAATACCGATTTCTAATTTGTTTTAATGTAAAGTACATAGTATTTCATATTGCATATACATATATCATAGATTTTAGGGCATCTAAATCTAAATTTTATGCAGAAATAAAACCAACACCCACGAATATGACAAGTGAGGGCGTGAAAAACTACATTGATAATAGAGAAAAAGGCAGTTACATTAACTCATTTCTTGTATTCCACTTCTTCCACCTTGAATAAATTTATAAAAGCTTTACTTTGAACCCATAATAAAAACTATATAAGTGCTTTTAAAAATATAAAAATATTATTTACAATAGTGTCTATTGAAAATTATGTTTGCTCTTAAAAGATATTAAAATAATATCATGCTGATATACTTAAAATAATTTTCTACAAATTTATAAAAGAAAGGCTTGATACCTGGTACAAAATGCTAGAGATTTTTGTAACTACATTTTGAAACTACATTTCCGCTGCTTCTTAAAATATGAAAAAATACACTGCCAATTAGTGTGGCAAATAGCGTCCTCGCATGCTATCTTGTACTTTATTGTTATATTAGCATTAACGATTTATTACTTTGTTTATCGTGTAAGAATAATTAACAGTTTTTAGCGATCTTTAACATTTTATAGGTCTGGTACTTAACTTAACTTATATAATTCTCATTGATTAGGGTGTGGGGGGAGATAATACATAGGGGTGTCAGGAAACCTAGGGATGGGTTACCAAAATATTAGTAGGCTTAAGCTATTTTGTTTTTTAATTATCAAGTATTATAAACTATCAAGCCCCTATGAATTATTTGGGTGAAAAAGTTAAATAAAGCTTAAATATAACATAATGTATCAATGTGTAATGGTCTAGACATGAAGAGCTAAAATGTATTATTAAGTTATCCGTTTAAACAATAACCTACTCAACGAAATCCGAAAAACTAAAGAAAACAGTTATTTTCAATTTATCCTAAGAAAAATAAACATAACAATATACACACTCTATCGTACGTCAGCTGCACTGTATGGGCTTTAGAGGGCATTTGCTGCACTACATTAACAACTTCTTATCAAGATGTTCAATGTTAAAGTGGGAAATTCCCTCTCGGGTTCATACGAGCAAGAAAATGGAGTGCCACAAGGAGCTGTACTGAGCTGTACTCTGTTTCTAATTGCTGTAAATGAAGTCGACAAAGTATTACCACCATGTGTCGAGCC
>KZ652698.1:19209-32779 GCA_001010745.2 Gerris buenoi
GGCTTCCAGAGCTTCTTTTTAATGCATTTCGAAGAGGATATAACTTCATATAGATTGGAATTGAATGATAAAAGTAAAATAAATTATCAAAATAACTACATTTAAAAAAAAACAAAAAAACAACTAAAAATATCGATGAAAAGATATGAAAAGAAATGTTGTTCGACGATTTTTTTTAAGGATTTAAAGAGGGTTTGATATAAATTAATAAATTTATTTGTCAGTTATAAAAAAAAAGATTTAAAGAGTTCGTATATTAATCGCTAAATTTACATAGTGTATTGAAAACAATCTAAATACGGTCTATTTCCATGTAAACGCTATTTAATCTAGCTCATCTCAAGGTCGATACACCAAAAGTCTTTAATGATGTTAAATGTAAACGCACATAACTGTATTGAGATCGTTTTAGGGCATGTGCAATTTCATTTTCTCTCATAGGTAACCCTGACACATCGACCGTACAAGCACAACCTTCTTTCTTATGCATCACAATTATCTCATTGGTAACCTGACACATCGACCGTACAAGCACAACCTTCTTTCATATGCATCATAATTATCTCAAAGAACCTGACACATCGACCGTACAAGCATAACCTTATTTCATATGCATCATAATTATCTCATAGGCAACCTGACACATCGACTGTACAAGCATAACCTTATTTCGTATGCGTCATAATTATCTCATAGGTAACCTGACACATCGACCGTAAAAGCACAACCTTATTTCATATGCATCATAATTATCTCATAGGTAACCTGACACATCGACCGTACAACCACAACCTTCTTTTACATGCATCATAATTATCACGTGTCAAAATCAGCTGTTTTCTAACGGCGTCAGAACAATCCAAATATTTTCAAATACCAACATGATACGGACTTCTGGTAAAAACAGTGCAGTATTGAGATTGTTTTCAATTCACCATATATGAGCGCAGCTAATATTTATGTCAATTACCGTGATTTATTCTTAATCTGCCAATTGTCACAATCATGAGCTTGCATTCACTTATTTTATAAAACATAGATTAAACCCTTAACCCCAATGTTATGCTGGTGAGGTTTATAAATTATTCTACTGATTGTGCTGTGTTCGTTACTTCCATTTTTTATTTAATTGAATTATCAGATCAATTTAGGGAACTTTATGCATAATGCCGAAATCAATCGCTAATTCTACATCATGGCTACACTGATTTTTCATTTGGTGATATTCCTGCATGTCCTCTTTGTCTTTGACTGGCTAAAATTACTGCATTAATGCTTGTCGCTCTTTCTGAACTTTCATTTTAATCGTCAACGTTGCGTGAGACACCTAGTGTGAAACAGGCCTAACTGTGACTTATGTATATTAGTGCTTCTAAACGACCAATTTAATTCGGTAGAATACGTTTTTTGAGGTAATTCAGTTTGAGACCTTTAGCTAAACTGAGGGAGAAATTAAATAAAGAACCGTATTAACCTGCATTTCAGAGCCATTCTTTTAAACAAAACACAAGGCCAATGATTGTTGAAATCGTTCTAGAACATCTGAGGAGTTGATTGAGCGTAATTCTCCAATTTATTCATGCATGTTTTATAATATGATCAAAACTGAGTAAAGAGTATGGAAATTGTGGGAATGTGTATACGGGCTGTAACGAATGGAGACTTAAGTTAAAAAGCTTTTAGCTATAAGTGGTGATTTCCTCTTTAGCTAATATCCGCGATTACGTTATTATGTAGTGGTTGGATATCTTTTTAGATGCCAGGTTATTCAAAGAATGATTGTTTGCCTTCTTACAAACAACAAATAAAGGGGATTAATGTGCTTCGGAGGACTTATATGGAAGTGGTGTCGAAGGGAGAAGAACAATGCAGCTTTTAAGAGCAGTGTTTTTATAACTTCTGAAGAGGTTCTAGCTTGTTATTAATACTTTGACTTTAAAAAAACGAAATCTAAAACTGCACGAATAGTAGCTCTATAAAGTAAACTGGTTAAACCACATGCCGTGCAATTAATTAATTTAATTAATTTTTTTCTGCTTTACCTTTTATAGTCCAGGAGATAGCGTGCAAAAAAGTGTCTGACTAACATCAAGCTAGAATTTTGTATACAAGTCAATCTTTTAGCGCCTTTTAAGAATATGTGGTCGGCTAAGTTCGTCTGCGGGACATTGCTTGGCAATAGGCGTTCGAAAAAAACAAACCGGTGGAGAGCGGCCCTGTCGCACAAAAAATGGTGGACAATGTGATTTTCATGATCCTGAGTACAGAATTAGTTAGTAGACCAAAAATCAAGTTGATGTTATTTTCACATTTGATAGGTTAGTTATTCAAATATTACTAAAAATAAACGTGGTCGCCTGTCAAGAGACAAACTAACATCAACTTGATTTTTGGTCTACTAACTAATTCTGTACTCAGGATCACGAAAATCACATTGTCCACCATTTTTGGTGCTACAGGGCCGCTCTCCACCTGTTTGTTTTTTTCGAACGCCTATTGCCAAGCTATGTCCCGCAGACGAACTTAGCCGACCACATATTCTTAAAAGGCACCAAAAGATTGACTTGTATGCAAAATTCTAAGCTAATTCTATTCTATTCTTAGCTTGATGTTAGTCAGACACTTTTTTGCACGTTATCTCCTGGACTATTATCATATTTAGATTCTCCGTCTTAGTTAATTTTTTAAAACGTTTTATTTTCACAAAGTACAATGAATCACTGTTTCTCTGATTATTTATTGATTGAATATGATTATTTAAAATAAAGTATTAGCAATTGGATATAACTTGTTAAAATTTAATCTCAATGGTATGATACATTTAATTCATTTTATATGCATCATTTAAAAAGGAACAAATATAAATTGAAAGATATGGAAAGGGGAGAATGGAATTGAATGTTAGTTTTCACTTTTGTATGGAACCTGGTAAAGTGTGAACTGTATAACGCGCTGTTAAAAGATAAAGCTCAACCAAATAATATGTATATATATCTTTATATATGGGAAGGATTTACACATTTGGTGGAACTTTACACACTGTGAGAAAATTCCGTCGGAGCTTAATTGCCGTAGGACCTACGGTGGCTGATATGATGTGATGTATGTGGTAGGACATTAATCATAGGACGCGATAAATCCCTTCGACTATAGCTCGGGCCCTTAGTCCTCGCCATAGTACTCAGGCTAGCGCTTGTCCTACTAGAGTAGACTACTCCCTAGGGCCTATAGTTAAGTTCCTCTAACGCTAATGTTACTTCCCAAACTCCATTTACCATTATTGAGTTACAACAGATTAATGGTATAGAAACATCGACATCCCCCTTGCGGTGTATCTACTAGATAATTCATGCTTGGCCTATTGTTGTAAAATATCTAGTCTTTTAGAGAATCGAATGGAATTCTTTCCTGATATTTTCCCTCCCTACATATAACCATGTCTAGGCCGTGTTGGTTTTACTTTACCCTCTTAGAACACCGTGCCCACCCTTCTTCTGAATCCCTCATCACGTTCTATTGATTCATTGATTAGAGGGTCCAGCCACTGATTCCTGATTTCCTTCGACAAATAGCCGCTCTGATTTAATTTGGTCCTTTTCTCTAGGGACTTCTTAAACCAATGATTATACTTATAAAATCAAAAGACCCAATACTTACCTTTCATTAGTCACCAGGCTGAGTACTGAATTGAATACACAGTTGATTGTGAATGTTATATTTCAATTCCTTTAAAAAAAAAAAAAAAAAAAACTTCCCTCTTAAAAACTAGGTGACCATCTAGTTCATATCTCTCACCATTCTATTCAGTATTATCATTATAGTTAGGTAATGATCTCAAACGTCTATCCTGCTAATTCAGCAGAGAAAACTGTTGTAAATTATCATCGGAGTTTTTTTTTTTTTAAATAATAATAATAATGGCATAAATANCTCAGATCCGGCACATTACCATTATTTATTAATTATTTAAATATTATTAATTATTATTTTAAAATTATTTGTTATTTAAATACACAGACAAAGACTTAAAGAGGGGTTCTGAAAAGATAGATTTCTACTTTGTTTCTAAACTTCTAAAATCTTCTTGTTCTATACCCTCGTATCCTTTCAAGCCTTGTTTCTATATATTGATTTTTTTTTCTTTGAGAAAATATTAATGCATAAAAGAGTAAAAAAAAATCGTTCCGAGACAACTCAGACAAACTTTCTCATATACGAGTTCATAATTAGTTTTGTATGTACATTTAATTATTATTAAACATTTCATCAAAATATATATCATAAAAATAACTTCTCCCGGGCGGGGAATCGAACCCGGGATCTCTCCGTCCGCGTTTTAATCCATTTTCTCCGGAACAAGATTTTTCCCGGGAAAACGGCTTATATCATTAGATTCGTATTTAAATGGACTACATTTGAAAATTTTATAATCAAAATCGTCGGAACCGTTTTCGAGAATTTTTTTTTTCCGTGTTTTTTCAGAGTTTTTGGGGGGTAGCACCCCCAAATTTGGGGCTAAAATTAATTTCTCAATTTGGCCTCGGGGTATGATTTTTCTGAACATGTATGCCAAATTTCGTCAAAATCTGCCTGAAAGTTTAGGCTCTAGGCGTCTGCACAGACAACAGACAGACAGACAGACAGACGACGGACAGTCATTTTTTAAAAACCACTTTTTTGGACTCAGGGGACCTCAAAACGTGTAAATCCATCAAATCTCAAAATCAAATTTTCGCGCCATCACAATACTTTCTCTTTATATGAGAAAGTAAAAAGAAATATAATGTTTTATATTTTAATTAAATGAATAATGAACAAACCCAGAATGTGTATATTATTCTATTATAATTGGATTAAGGAAATTTTAACACCACATTACCATGATTATTGCATGTTTCATTAAAGCTAGCTGAAGGGGGCATTCGTTATCTATTACTTTGCACATTTTGAGTCATTATGTAATGTATTATATTTAATTGGCATTATAATGTCTGTGCTTTTATCTGGTTTTATTTTGTAGTTTGAGTTCCTCAAACTTCTCAACTAACAATTTATACTATTTTAAAATGATTCGTTCGTAGCGAATACGATTTGTAAATATATATTTTATGTACTATTCATAAATATCAATTCTATCGCTATTTATAATTTTCTTTAATATCTTTCAAGAACCGTATATCTTTTTTAAAACACCAAATTGTCTAACATTTCTTAATATGATAGGATAGTTTAAAATAAAATTTACACAGCGGTCGGAAAATACCTGGGGTATTTCATTCTTTTAAGGAATTATAAATTTTATTTTGTAAAATCATATATTTAGTTGCCTTTTAAATATTGTTTTCATTTTTTTACCATTACTATTCTGTATAAACTAACAGAATAAACAACGGAAAGAAAATAAAAAGTAAAAAGTTGCCTATCTAACTCTCGCAGTCAAAACGCTTTGGATTGTTATAGAGATTTTCATGAATATCTTATTGTTATGTATTTATGTTCGATTTTCGATTACCTTACGTAACGTTATATTTTACAAGGAGGATGAAAAAAAAAAAGGTAATATAAATGTTTATATTCTTCGAACTATCTTATATCCTTTTATACCTCAAGTACTTATTCTTTGACTATTTGTTGTAAAAAAGTTTGCTTTTTTTTAGAAAAAATGAGATTAAATATTTATTGTCCTGAATATCGAAGATAGAAGGGATGAGTATGGTAAAAGAAGTAGAGAAGGAAGATTTTCCAAATAAATCTATAAGATACTCCGAAGATATGGGGGAAGATGTGCGCGAAAGCTTCAGATGAAAGAATGGTGGCGACATCTGTTGTACGGAGAAACGATATAGGCTGCTCATGAATAGTGTGGCGCTCCCCACTCTTACCTTAACATTTCATCTCTCCTTTCATCTTCTTCTGCTTTTCCCATTCTCAAATAAATTTTCAAAAGGGAGATGCGACATTCTTTCTAACTCGTATACAGATTTCGGGTGACGGAGTAGGGCTGGTCTCAAATCGATAAATATCTCTTGAAAAATTTTCCTTTTTTTTCACCTCTTCTTTTCTTGTTATCGTTCCTCTCAACCCTTTTCTATATTTTATATTCCGATATAAACTCTAGAAAAAAATGAAAGGGGCATATTTTATGCAGAAGGGGAGGAAAAAGTTTCTACCCAACATTTCTTTATAAGGAAATAAAATTTGTCGAGATAATTGTGTCGAAACTTATACCTAAATTTCAGTTGGATAGATTTATAGTATTCTATATTGAACCATTCCAAGTGTTGTTACACACCCATATAGACGGATAGACAGTAAATGTGTGCTTTTCCCTAACCACGACAACAAAGAAATAAATACAGAAAGGCTCCACAATGTATATTATGGGTGAAAGTGCTTTCAGTGTCAAAGCGGTAGCTGTGGAAATATACTGACAGTCTGATTTAAATACTTCGGATGCTAAAAGGTTACTGGTTTGTATTTACGAGCCTTTTCATTCTGCCACTTATTTCTCGTTCGGCTGTATAATGACCAAAGTGGGCTTTTTTGGAGGTAACCTCAGATCCGGCACATTACCATTTAATTCCGAAAAAAACCTCAATCTGAGGCAACTCCATTCATAAGCATTCCAATCTGCCACTAATTCACTTGCCAGTAATTCACTTGTGACTATAACTGTTTAAGAGAGCTATTGTAAAGCTAATCTGAGATCCGGCGCATTACCATATTCTTTATTACTGTTAACTTACTAAATAAAGTACATCCGGAACAACTCAAGCAAAAATTAAACTAAAATAATCATTGTGGTCTATTAATTTAGGAAACTAGAATTTTTTCTAGATTATGTATATATTTATCTATTTCGCTACATGGTATAACAGTACAAAATATGTTTACTAAATTTTTTTAAAATAAGGCATGAAGTTAATGCTGCAATCTCTTGCAAAAACTATAAATGTGCATTTTTTACCATCGACTTATTTGTGCAAAATAGGAATGTATGTTTTCCTCGGAGCATTGTTCTTTTTCACGAAAATGCCTGGCCCGATGCTTAAATTCTACTCAAATCTTCGCTGTCTATATACTTAATTACTTATTCCTGGCCTCTTCTACCTTGCGATGTAGAGGCTGAACCAAGTTTTTGCCTCTATGTTTTGGCGCTTCTTATGTCTACTCCTTTCTTTTGGAATGATCAAAGTTTGGTCCATTTTGTTCGTGGTTTGCGCCGTGGTCAGACCACGGTAGAATATCTTGGTAAAAATTATATGAGTATGGGTTAATAAAAACTTTAAAAAAATAAGGCTAATATAAAGAAAAATTTATTGAGGTGTTGTTTTTTTTTAAATACATATGTAAAATATGTTCTTAATTTTTGTAAAACTATTAACAGTCTTTTTTTTGCATCACCTTCGTATACTCATATAATTTTAGATATATACCAGTGATATATTTATTTTATTTCTTGCCATTAAAAATTCAAGGACTGCCGAAAAAACTGGTTATTTCCTTTTAAGTGACTATTTAACCGTATCTTTCTTTTAATATTAAGCTTTGTCCCGCAATAAACTGAAACATTTATATTGTTCAAAGTATGCTTTTTTGTAGGTAAGGAGAAGATATATACTCCCTACAATTTTATATGTATATAGATATATATTTATTGGTCGGATAGCAGAGATAAGGTGGGGGGTGTTTTTTATCTTTAGTGTGAGTTTAAAGGGAAGGTTGCCAAGAGAGGCGATGGTGGTAACGATTTGAACTGTCCAGGGCCGGTGCCAAACCTTTGGAACTGTAGTCGACAAAAAACCTTTAACCATTATAGCCGGGGGTGTACTGGGCACCGCCCTGGCACAACCTGCAGCTCCTGTAATTGACCTGTTATAATTCCTAGGATATCCTCCAGTCATTCTATAACGACTCAAGGTGCTACTGACACCGTCATATTACCCCCGCCCAACGGACTCCGTCATTTGGCAACATCCGAAGACACTTTAAAAAATAAAATCAGTTGAAAACCTTGCGGCAAATTGTATTTGGCAAGGGATGACTCTTTTTAAAAGAGTTATAGGTGGAATAAAAGCTAGTTTTGTCTCTTTAGAAACGCACAAAGTAAAGTATTGTTCATAACTGTGTTCTGACAACACACATCGATTGTAGCCAGGAAATTGGCACTCCCCCTAAACCTTAGGTTATAAATTGCCTATTCGTTTAGTGGGTTAATTCTGTTAGGCAAGCCTTACAGCCGATCTAGAAACTTGTTTTATTGAATATTACAGCGGGATCTATTGAAGGAACGCCTTTCCTCCTTTAACTCTGTCTATAGCTCCACTTTAACGTTCGCTTATTGAATTTTCTCCTCAGCCAATTAAGATTTTGTTTAACTGTGTCGCCTTTACTTAACGGTTTACATTCTTATCATTTAATTGACGTTCATTCGGGCTCCGTTCACCCACTAGAAGGGGAGAAGTGAATAACGTCTGCAAAGAATACTCTTTAGTTTAAGAGCCTGGAAAATTGTTTTAGCAACAGGACCTCACTTCGTTAACCTTCGAGTCAATCGGCTCCAAGATATTGTGTTCTATATTCTCGCTTTTTAACTTTATAAAATATAGAGGAAAAAAAAATAATAAAACTTTTACTAAAGGTAATTCTCTCAGCTTGACTTACTATATAAATTTCATTTGTTCCGATAAAATATGGCTGCTTCACTAAAAGTTTTATCTAATTAACTGGAAGTGCCCTTGAAAGATATTTATAATCCTTTAACTTGAACTAAAATTTCTAGGTTTATTGCTTTGAGAGTCTATCTCATCCGTTTTAATTAAATCTATAATTTAATCGCTAAACATATTTAATGTAATTTTAAGTAAACTTGAAATTTAAGTGACATAATATAAGATGATTCTAAAATTTTAATCGAAACAACAGAATATTCTTAACATTTCTTGTTTCAAACCACTACTAACCTATATTAACACGTCATCAACCGGGTAAAATCTGATAATTTCTAAGATATGTTTGGCAATATTTAAACGATGTGCTTGAAGGGTGAAGATAATCCTCTTTATTCGAGACAAAGGCTATAATATAAATTCAACATGAATTCATCATAATTTTAAGTTAAGAAAGTTGCAAGGTTACTTTGCAACATTATAAATTATGACCTAATTTGAAATTGATAATGGTATTAAATTTGTTTTATGAAGAGATCGAATATGTTTATGATTACACCTCTCATTAAAAATTTGGAAGTAATACTTTAACTTCATTTAGAAAAACAAACTTAGTTTGGATGGTAACGACATTTAGGGTGCATCTTTTTATTTATTTTTCGTTACACCAATTTTAATAATCTTTTTTTTTCTATTGAATTAGAATTGAGACGTTATTATTTATTTATTTGTAGGTAATGCACGAAACATTTTTTTAAAACAAACACTTTTAGGCAAACAAATGTTGAGAAACGAAATTAATACGTATTTAGGAACTGAAAATCGATAAAACAGGATTATTTTATGAGACGTTTAAGACATTTTTCTCAGGAAAATATGGGTGTAGTTACACGCACATGCGGTGTACTTCCACCCTAGTCTCTTTCTCTTCGCGACTAAGTAGAACCCATATTTAATACATATTACATCCCTTACAACAGTTGTACAGGACTTGGAACTCTATTATATTTCCATCTTGCCTCAAAACTTTTCCCCCCTCTTGCTTTTTGTTACTTTTCGAAAAAAAAACTTCGTTTTGTTAAGACTAAAAATTAATACTGTTGAGAAAACTTTGTTAGCTGTCGACAACTTTTCAACAATTACTAAAGAAATAAAATAAGTTTTTGGTTTTGAACTAATTATTGTCAAATGTTTCTGACCTCCATAATCTATTGTGAAAGTTAACAGAGCATAAATACGTAAAAACATATCATGTTTTTATTTAAACATTAAATTTTTAATAGATATTATTTTTATTTTTCATCTTTTCCGAAGGTATAAAAAAATTAATGTTTTCACCCATAAAATCTGATTTTCAATTATCCTTTAGGAGTCTTGAAGATCATTTGAGTGGTTTTTAGCTGGATGTCCGTCTGTCTGTCACTAAAACGCCCACTGTTTTTAAGCTAGAGAACTGATATTCAGTGCAGAAATCAGCCCGGAAAATCACTAATCAGAGTTGTAAAAATTTCGCATATTCGTAAAAAATCGAAACATTTCGCAAAATTGTTACTCCTTATATGACAAACATTTCAACTGAATTTCAATTTGATATTTGCCGCCATTTGGAAAATATCGAGTTTAGAACTTTGAAACTTCAACGCTTAATAAGTTTGGAACTAGTTTGCCGATTTCAGCAAATAAAGTATCAATAAAAACTGTTGAACAAAGTGCACGTAGCCCTACCAAAATAAATTGAAAAGTTAAAAGGTTTTTCAATAAGGTACACCATTTTGACATAGAAAAGAGTTTAACTAGTGAAATATATTTAATATTATTTATTTTACATTTTAATTTTTGTGGGAGAAAGAGTTATGAAACCCTTTGCGCCCTCGCGTCCGATGTTATGAATTTATATTTACATTTATTATAACACGGTTTATTATAGCACGGGTCCAGTATTTTAGTAGAGTTAGTAATTTATTAGTTTAGTAATTTAGTACTGGACTCGTTTGGACACTTAGTTTTTAGTCGAGTAATTTAGTTATTAGTCGAGTAGTTTAGTTGTAGTCGAGTGGAACGGTCGAGTTGCAATTGAGTAGAGTTTAGTAACTTACCCTCTGCACATAGTTCAGCTTCTAGTCGACCAGTCCGGACATGTTGATTTAGTCGAGTACATTAGTAATGTTGGTACGCTGTGAATTATTTATCTTCGGAGGTGCAAAACTGGTAGATAGTTTTGCATTGTTGACAATTCTGCATACATCATGGCCATAAGGTCAGAAGCTTCTACAATTAAATTCGTACATGAATATATGAAACATTTTGTTTAAAATTAGATAAAAATCAGTTTCAGACATTCTCAATGCAGCAAAATATTATTTGGGATCTTCTTCAGCCAGTTCTCGTAATAGATTATCAGAAGCACCACAATTATTTATTTTTAAAATCCAATTAACTCGTCCAAACGTGTGTCCTTCTATTTATTTCGATGCTGATATTTTTTTCCAATTTGTTTATGTTAGGCACAGGTTTAAACTTAAAAGTAAGGCTTTGCGAACGAGATCCCGTCTCTGTGAAGACATACTATTGCACAAAATTCAAAGACTTGCAAACACTTACTAAATTTATATTACTCGACTGTCACTAAAGAGTAAAATGAATCGAGTATTAAGTCAAGTAGTTTAGTAAGTGACTAAATTACTTTACTAAAATATTAATTTATTAAATTACTTTACTAATCTACTCGCCACTCCACTAAATTACTCGCCAACTGCGAACGATTTTTCGTGAGTTGCTACTAGCTCGGTTACTAAATTACTCGCCACTCGACTAAATTACTTGCCAAGTGCGAACAAGGCATTAATTACTCAACCGTCGCTACTAAATACTAAAATACTCAACCCGTGCAAACTAGGCTTTAACTAGCTTTATAGTTATAAAAAAATCGGTATATGACAAACTTGAACAAAACTGTCGCACGTACAATGTACGCATTGTAAGAATGAACTTCCAATAATGTTTATTAAATACATTTATTTTCTACCCCATTTAAAAATGTGTAATAGGTAATGTGCGTAAGTCGATTTTCAAATCAGATTTATTTTCATTAATAGTACCAATAGAATGGATTATTTATTAGTAATGTTCATTGTTAGTAAATTGGGCCCAGTGTAGCCTGATTGCTAGGTTCGAACAGTGGTTCATCCTTCCCGTCTAACCAATACCATTCATTAATATCTTGGAAACTAGTTTTTTCCCAAACAAAACGATTAGATTTCTATTTAAAAGATTTATTCATTTTCACGTTGGGAGGGAGGGGGTATGTGGCTTGTACTTTTTTTTTATTCATAGTGAAATTGTTTTGGCAAACCATCTAAATTTCTTAAAAATTGGATGATAACATACTTTTGAAGATATAGGTGTTAATAACAAAGAAGTTTATGAGCATACGGAAAAAAATTGAATGTGCGCAGAAGGTTGAAACCATTATGCGACTAAAAGTGGATTAATTCTAACCTATCATCCAAATTTCATCTTAATCGAAAAATAGTTTTTTCGATGAAGATGATAATTAAATACGATTAAGATATAATGGTACATAAAATTGTTGTCCGGCAAACTCGAGACCAAAAATATTTCCTAATGTCTGAATCGGTTATATTGTCTATGAAATTTGGAATTTGGAAAAAAAAATCGTTTTTGAGAATGATCGAAATCATTTCGTTACCTTAGCTATGCTCGGAAGCTATATCAACTTCCATATGTATTATTATGTTAAACGTTTTAGGGATATTTTATTGCCATAATTACGACCCCATTTAATTTTAAACATGAATGAAAGCATGCATTTTTTTTATAGCTTTTTTTAATTTTGAGATGAGAGTTCTTCACAAGCGATAACAGGGTTTTATGGAATATAGGAGAACGAAGAGGTTTTTACAATCATTATGCCATTTATATCATATTGATATATACATACTTTTAATACCAATACTGGAGATGCTTTAATTATTCGTCTCGCATGTGTAGTTGCGGTATTTGAATCATCTAGATCGATTTTAAATATCGTATAAAAGTATTTTTATGTTGACCTTCAGATAACTTTTATTGTTTTAATTATGATTTATTTAACATTTTATCATTTTCAAATATAGTCTTATAAACTAACCGTGCACGCGTTGGTTAATTATAGAAGGCTTACGTTTGTTTTGTATGAGCTACTGCTAGTATAAAATACAAGCTTACCCTTACCCTAATTACTAATGTATTCCGACTCTTGGAGGACCATTTTTTTAATGTTAATTTAATGTTATGTTTTTTGTTTCCGGAAAACCGAAAATGCTTTCCTTATATTACCCTCCCCCACCCCTCGGTTTAAATTGGAGTTATCTATCTATATAATATACAAAATCTAAATAATGAACAGCTTGGTTTTCCGGTGAATTCCGAGTCAGAAAGGGGATGAAGTCCGACGTTTCGCTTCCACTGCTGGGAGCATCTTCAGGGGTGTGGTGCATTGTGGTGTTTACTAGAAGCAACAACAAGACATACTGACGACTAGATTGATTGACGACTAGAAGGATGGCGTATTTATAGTTGCTTTCTGGAACGTAGATTATACCTAGATTCCCCGGGAGTTCCTTGAGTCAGGGTTATCCTTTGTTGGGATGACGCAATCGGGCAGGTGTCGCCTTTGTCGGTGTTCCTTTTTGGAGCGGGTGGTGTTTAAAGTCGAGAAGTGACTGCGGCGCCGCTTCTTGCTTTCTCCTTGGCACACGATGCACCACACCCCTGAAGATGCTTCCAGTAATGGAAGCGAAACGTCGGACTTCATCCCCTTCGAGACGCGGATTCCACCGGAAAACCAAGCTTTTTATTACGAGTCTACCCGCGGAAGCCTACGCACCAAGTTAAAATAA
>KZ652698.1:50148-61932 GCA_001010745.2 Gerris buenoi
TTTTTTTTTTTTTTTTTTTTTTTTTTTTTTTTTTTTTTTTTTTTTTTTTTAATACAAAATATAAATTAAAGAGAAGAGGAAACAAAATTAAAATTTCGTTGAAGGAAATGAATTCAGGGGAATAGAGAAAGAGGAGGAGGGGAAAAAAAATGATTTATATTTTTAACTGTATTTTTCATGATTTCAAAAATTGAGGAAGGGTAATTCGTTTTTTGTGTAATAGAGTTAAGAGTTCATTTACATGGACTCCCGCCAAAATAATATCTAGAATCCAGCCGAAAAAAAAACCATCTAACTCAGGAGTGGGAGACAAATGATTACACAATTGATATCATTCCCCTCTAAGTTATATCTCTGCAGAATTGCCGTAGGAAATAAACACTCTTAAGTAATACCAAGTAAACACCAGCGCCTAACAAAATTAATATTTTATGAAAAATTGGTTTATACTATGAAATATTAACAACGACATTATATATTTTTCTCCGTGTTAACACCACGATCAAACCTATGAAGATGTCCCCAATAATTAAAGCGAATCGTCAGGCTTCAAACCTAGATTTCACCTGATAAACAAGTTATTTACTAATAGACAATCCTAAAGCCTTCGTACCTAGTTAAAAGTTTTAATATTAGTAACCTTATTTACATTGAGTTAATTAATACTATTTTTTATTACTATTTTACTTAATTATATTTTTAAATACATTATTGATAATTATAATAATAATCCGTCACCTCTGTACCACAGCATGAGAAGGTCTTAGTCTAGCCAATGGACTTTTAAAACAATATTTGAAATTGATAACTCAGGGTTCAATATCAGCTCCAATATCATATATATTTTCATCAATATCTCGGAAGCTAGATTTTCTTCGAGAAAACGACTTCTATGATTAGATTCTTATTGATGTGGACTAAATTTTATAATTATTAGGTTTGTTTCAACCACAATTCAAACTGGTTTGGAACTGCCTGACGCATGCGCAACGGACCACAATTGATCATTTTTCGCTAATGCGCATGCGTCGTACAGTTTGAAGTGTTATTGGAACAAACTTTTACTTTAATCTAAGGCGCACCGCACACGGAGCAACTCAAAACAAACTGAT
This sequence comes from Gerris buenoi, assembly GCA_001010745.2. Classification (NCBI taxonomy): domain Eukaryota; kingdom Metazoa; phylum Arthropoda; class Insecta; order Hemiptera; family Gerridae; genus Gerris; species Gerris buenoi. The sequence goes on from KZ652698.1 coordinate 51,261, forward strand.
TACAAACTCAAATCACCAACCAGTTGACTATGAGTTTCAACCTGTGTAATTCAATGGGACACCGCACACGGAACAACTCATTACAAACTGGGTTTGCTTTCTGTCAACTCAAAAATGACTGGAGTTTCCAGTTGAGTTTGTTTTGAGTTGCTTCGTGTGCTTCGAAGGCCTTAATCGTTGAAATCATTTATTAGAAACAAAAATATTGCATTTTTTTTTGGAGGGGGGGGGGCAGTACCGGAGATCTGGAAAATTCGGGGCAGCGCCCCGAATTTGTAGCTAAAATTAATATCTTAACTTGAATATTATTTTTTTAAACATAATATATGCCAATTTCATAAAAATCGGCCCTGATGTTTAGGCTCTTTGCGTCTGCACAGACGATAAACAGACATGCTTTTAAAATGTCTTCGAAATAACTTAATTTTTGTCAAAATTATTTTATTCTGTGTATTTTACTCGAAAACTACTTTTTATAAAAGATACATTCATATCTGATAAAGTACAAAATGTTTGTAAGAAAGTTTGTGATTTTTTGGAACAAAGTGTCTTCGAAATAGCATAATGTTTTTCATAATCATTTTAGTTTAGGCTCGATGCGTCTTCACAGTCGTCAGACAGACATGTTTTTAAAATGTCTTCGAAATAACTTAATTTTTGTCAAAATGATTTTATTCTGTGGTTTATTGCAATAAAATTGCTCTTTGATCTTGTCATAGTTTATTTATACTACTGATTAATAAATTTATTAAGCAATAATAAAAGTGTTTTAATGGAGAAAATATAATAACATTATGTTCTTAGATTCGATATGCGGGTAAAACTAGAGCATTAGTATGCTATGTTATACACCGTAATTGCATCTATTAGTTGCTTATATATATTTTTTATGATGAATATAAATGAATGATTGATGTAGATGATACTCAGAAATTCAGTCCTTCTACAAGCTAATAAAAGATTAATAGGATATAATGGAACAAAGAATAATATTATGCTTAATCTAAAAGTCATTAAACTAATTGAGTCTTTTCTTTAAAACTAACACCCCACAGATCATTAATTACCTAAATTCAATTAATTTTAAGTCTGTAAGGATCAATTAAATAGTGATTGTATATTTAATAATTGAAATTGATTTAATTATAACTATTGTAAGTTTTATAATTTAGTGCAACTATTATCGTAGTAATAATAGCTTAGAAAATATAAATAAACAAAATAAATTATGACATTTTATAAATATGTAAGATACAAACAAAATAACATAAAATTAATAATAACAGGCCTACCGAAAAGGGGGAAGAAGTTAAATTAAAATTCTGAAACGAGATTAGACGCTCTGAAGATGTTACAGATCTTACACTCCGCTCCCAGGCCCCAGTATCTGTTGGAACCGAGTATAATGTAACGAGAGGGGAGATGCGTCATCCCGTCTCAAGGTTACGGGCGAATCCGAGACTCGTGTCAGTTCTGTACTAGTTGTAGTTGCTGGTTTGGCATGACTTACTTCACTCGCATCTTTTTAAATTTTTAAATAACATTTTTCTCTTTTTTGACATTTTCATGTCCTAGCAATTAACTTAACTACAAATTCTTTTCTACTGCTCCGATTTGCACTGGACAAACGCCACAAATATTTTTAATATTGTTTTATATTCTAATGCACTGATTAAGTTTTTGAATGTTGTCACTTGTTTATTTATATTTTTCCTAATAGTTTTTAAACTATTAGGAATAGTTATTTATGCACCTAGGGAGTAAAGTAAGCCATTATTCCCTGAGCGAAAAAGTTGATTCTTGAGGCGAAGCCAAAAAAATCATGTCCCTAAATCCCGAGGCGAAGCCGAGGGAATTAGACTTTTTAATTCCCGAGGCGTAGCCAAGGGAATAACGCTAATTAGCTCCCGAGGCGAAGCCAAGGGAATAACGCTAATTAGCTCCCGAGGCGAAGCCAAGGGAGATAATTATCGCGAAGGGAATAATGGCACTTTACTCACGAGGTACATACAATATTTTATCTCCTGTAGGGAGTAAATACACATTTTCGTTCATTGCACAGTTTTTATTTATTATTTTAATAAATAACAATAATTATTAGCACTTTTAATAGCAGATATAAGAGATTCAGTATTAAAAACAAATAAGAATTGGAATTAAACTCAAATAGAAGGTTACTTAGATGCAGGTAATAAACATAGATAAACATGGTCGTAAAAGCAGTGACGCCAACCTGATTTCAACATCTTCATTACATTAACCATTCATTTTCTACTATTTATAAAATAATTAAGTTGCAATCTTTACTTTTTCGCCCTACTTTTTACTTTTTCTCCCTACTTTTTGATTCAGGGATGAAAAGACCTGCTTTAGTCCCTCTTAACTAATTCAAAATCATAACTTTTTTACCCTACTGGAGATAAAATATTTTTATTTTGTTTTATTGCCTCGGTTTCTTTTTTTGAGATTTTGATTAATGTTCGATTAGGCACTAATGACGCCCTATAGTGGCCGAAAGCAAATACTTTTACATGGAGAGACTTTTCTTTCTACATTTCATGATGACCTTCACTGTTTTTTTTTTGTCCTAAAATTGTCTCTCTGTATTTTTAAAAAGGGGGACACAATTTCAAAATGATTTATTTACAGAATAAAAGTAATAAAATTAATTAATTAATTAAGTCGTTTTTTTTTAAAGAAAGTTTATTATTCTTTTAGGAAATCTACTAATAAATCCAAGATTGAAAGACAATTTGAAGTAGTTTGTAAATTGCTTACAGACCCGTTGTGTGTGCTGATAGCACATATTCTTGTTACATTTGTTAAATGCTTCCACTTTATTGTTTAGATTATATTCCGTATTAATGGCCAGTTTAATTAATGATTATTTAATAAAAATTAAACATTGTATTATAAGAGAATTAAGTGAAAATATAAAAAAAAAACTTTTAGGCTATAGGTTCTTATGTATTGGGTACAGAAAAACAAAAGAAAAACAATCTTATAAGTTTCGTTTGGAAACTGAAGCCTAAAAGATTGTTCAGAATTCGTGATAAGTTTTTAGAAAGAGTTATGAATTAAAAACTGCGATATCTTGATCGATTAAAAGAACGTTAAATCCCTTAGCGGGGAAAAAGAGGGTCAGAGATGTCCGATATTGAAGTTTATTCCTTTAGACTAGGGAGAAGAGTTGGTATTTTTTTCTCATCACTCCCGATTCGGCAACCTACTTCTCTTAACAGAAACCAATCTCTAATATTGTTTCCTCCAAACAATATCTCAACAAGTTCGACACAAGTTTCACCACATATTAAAGCTGAAAACTCGCCTTACAATAAGCAGGTGATATTTGGGCCAGTTTGACCTTTTCCTGTGTGGAAGGATGGGCGAGGTTATTGGCTTTGAGTTGTCTGGGTGAGAGGGGGGCACGGTCCTTGCCAAGCTAGCCTTGTCGTCCCGTTCCACTTATCCCTTATAGTTGAACCCTTGCCACCATTGCTTTATCTAAACCCTTTGTTTCCCTCATCTCAGTAGCCATCATTGCGATTGATCTCTGTGCCATTTCCTGTTCCTTTGCAGAATCCGTTGAATAGCCTCTTTCAGTAGCCCCAAATCTTCTGAGATTTTTTCAACGGTACTTCAATATTAGTTTTTTAAAAAGGTCGTTCCAATTCCACATTAAATATAATCCAAAGTAATAATGATATTTTCCGTGAATGCTGAAACTTTGTGATTCGTTTAGGGGGTTCCTTTATTTCAGTTCTTGAAGTAATGAGAAAGCTGAAAGAAGCTCCTCCACGGAATCTGCATTCCAAATAGCAGTTTAATACTTTTCCGAGAACCCTTTCTACAAAAGGGGTTTCAGGTGATAACTTGACTCTAATGAGGGAGAACCAACTGGGAACTGAAGAGTTAACTGAATGATTAATGGTAGAGGGGATCTGAATTGCTTCAGATCAGTTTTATTAATGTATACTGCAATTTATTTTTGTGATTATTATTCAAATATACTATATTTGCATACTTGCTATGCATTAATTTTTCTTTTAATACTTTTCAAAGATTCTATTCTTCGGCTCTTTACACTTAGGCAGTAAAATAGACAATTCTTATTTGGATTATTTCTGATGACGAATATTGTGATAGGAATCTGTCAATATTCTTTGTTGTAATATCACCCTTTAAGTAGAAAAGTCACAATGCCCACTAAACAAAACTTTATCGTACTAACCACCTTTCAACCGGTGATTATTTCAGGACCTAGCATCGATAAAACTGTTATATACTGTTTGTTTTTGATAAAACATTTCATTTGTGTCGACTCCTCCAACTTCAAAAAACCATTTATAATGAAATGGAATTACAAACTGTTATCAATTAGGAAAGTATTTGAACTTTGGTGTTCTAGTTGTCTTGTTAAACTTTCGTTTGAAAATGAACGTCCCTTGAGTAATAAAGGCTGTGGGTGGTTATTAGATTAAAGACGAAGAGACAAGTTATTAAGCAGCTTGATAACCAGCTTATCGGGTCTTTTATAATAGCATTTGCCAATCAAATTTATTGATGGATGTTGAGAACATCTGGCTTCCTTTTGTTGGTGTAGTCCAATCCCATAACACTATCAAATTTAAAGATCGTAGATATAGGAAATCTGGCAGCTGTATCACAGCATGTTCTTGTGGAGTATAAAGCTAGACAATCTTTTGCACTTCTTCTACATTTATTTTAGGTTGTGTTTAGTGACTCTACTTTGTTATATTACGATTTATCTGTGTCCTGTGTGAAACTGAAAACTGATCTAATTTTAAGGAAAAACTAATGTTTCCAGTTGTACTTCCTTTTGTGGAAAATTAGTGTCTATAGATGTACTCATGTGTTCTGACCCTTTTATCTACAAAAGCTGACTCAGATACTTTTGGCTCTTTGTAAGCGGACCCTTAGACATCTTCTTCCCTAAGGTCCGACAAAACTGCTCTCCTGATAGGGTCTGGCAAGTTGAGACGTAAAGATGACAATCTGTACTAATCAGGGGGAAACTCCGGAAAATGACGGAAGATTGGATTTCTTGGAGGGTCAGAGGACCCCAGAAACAGGGCGCACTGCGTCAACGGCAGGGTTTGGTGGGTGTGACGAGGATCCCTGTCAGGTTGGTTTAGGGTCGCTTGGTTAGGGTGCGACGCCTTCGCTTAGTGTTATTCTGTACGAGTAGAGGGGTTGCTCGAGCTCAAGCCGCCTTGGGTTGCATCCTGATTCTTAATCTATTCATTGCTTCCTTCCCTTCTTCTACCCTAGACACAACTGTAACCCCATATAACAACTTATTGACAGGGTAAAAATCAACTCGGCAGACCTACCCCAAAATGATGTAAAACTTGTTCCACCGTAAATAGAGTGTAAAGCTGTCGTCAGCACTACTTCAACTCCTTGTGAATCACCTTATTGTTCAGACTCGTGTTGTACTCTATTGCCTTCTGTCATAAATTGCTAAGTGTGAACAAAAAAATCCAATCACAAAGTTGCCTATCTCTATTTTTTTTTTTTTTTTTTTTTTTTTTTTTTTTTTTTTTTTTTTTTTTACTATTTAACTATTTTCGGTTCGAGAACTATTATAATAAAAGACATTTTTTGTTCTTCAACGTTTATTCTAAAAAATATTTCTCCGTGAAAAGAAGATTCATTGTGCATGAGCTATTTATTGAATATAATAATAATTTTAAAATCGAATTGTATAATTTTATATGTTTAACATAAAAAGAGTGAATAGCTGCTCAAAAATATGTTAACTATTCTATTTTTTACAGACTTTTAATTAGCTTTAGATGTTTGTCTGGGACACTTTTTTTCAAGGACAAATATTGTAACTTAAATTAGACCCACTTCCTGACCTAGAAAAATTAAAAAATGCGCAGATGATTTATATCCGAAGACAATACAATATTCAGTAATTGTTTCATAGAATATTCATATTCTCCGAAATTTCAATAAATTTCTTACTGATTTTGGTGATAAAATTTTAAAAATATTGTAAACTACGACGACAAAGCAAGATAACCTAAGTCCTTTATTATTTATGGGGTTATTTATTGGTTTCTATAAAAAAATGTAAGCTGGGAGTTAAGAAGTATTGGATGGGACACTGGAGACTGAAGGGGATGGCAATTGAAGTTCTCGCATACACTAATGGTTTAATTTTTATCGCAAACTGTCAGGGAAAACTCCAGTTCAACTTAAACCTGCTAACCTTAGTTCTGGAAAGAACGGAAATGAAGCTTAGCCTCCACAAAAACAAAATAATGCTTATCTTAAGGAAAGCCAAACAGCATTCAATTTGATACAATGAAAAAATCACACCTTAAGAGTTTCCAAAGTAGGAAACACCTACTTAGGTGTTTCTATTAGTCAGGACTCAGGACGCATCACAAAACAGGCAATTTATCAAATAAAATGAATAGGAAGTTTCTAAGCAGATTGAAGTTTCAGGTAGACCAAATGAATTGCCTGCAATACAATTAACATCCCCTTATTATCATATAGAAGTGAATTATGGGTATTTACCTCAAGAAGAGAGAGTTGCTTTCAAGCGGTGAGATGAGGTATCTCAGGAAAGTTGCTGAACGAAAGTTGAACTGATCGAGCCTCTCTCGGACAAGTTAAGGGATAAGGAATGCCCTATAAAGTTAGTTTTGCCACACTCAAAGGATGGAAGAAAAGAGGTACCCCAATCAAGGTAGATGCCCGATGTCAAGGGACTTTGCTTGGCGAAGAAGAACGACTTGGGCCGACATCAACTCTCAGCTGAGTACCTAACACACAATATTGTCCAGAACCTGGAGCAACTTGGAACACCCTAGAAGTCCTTTTTTACTGCCTCTACACCGCCAGATTTAAGCCAGGATTAAGTAAAATAGTGTTCCTGATAGGATGCGAGGATGCTATGTGCCAAATAATAATTTATAGTATATTATTTAAAAAAAAATGCTTGCATACGAGTTTGCAAGATAGTGAGGCATTTTCATGTAACGCTTTTTGGTGTCGGTTTTCGTTTTTTGGTAACGCTTTTTGGTGTTGTTTTTTGGTAACGCTTGTGTAACGCTTTTTGGTGTCGTTTTTTCGTAACGCTTTTTGAGTTCTTGTGCCAAAGTAAAGACATAAAACTGTCAAAATAACAAAAAAGCGCCCCATACTTTTATCTTTTGAGATATACGCATAATATACTGTGATCGCTCGTTGTATTGTGGCGGTTAATTTGTTTAGTGTACCTTTTATAGAAGCGTTTTTAAAATTTACTATATTTTATCATGCAATATACGACATCATAATTTTACATTGTGAATTATTCATGATTATAAATGTATACATAAGTAATTGAACTTCTTCTAGGAGGATCAAACATTTTCTCCTGGTACCTCCTAAAGTAATTATTTTAGTATCACTAGAAAGGAAAACGTTCTCATTTAATTTTAGTTAGTTAAAACTTCTTGAAATACAGGCAAAGTTTGGCCCAAGAGTTAATTAGATACATCTATAACTTTTTACACCCACCTCGAATGTATTCTTCTTTCCTTACCTGTAACGATTTGTTTTATTTTCCACATCATTAACATTGTCTTCTTCTTTTGAAAAACCAAAGTCTAAAATTTCATTCAAATGGATTAAGGAATTGGGTATTAAGTGTAAGATAGAATTTAAAATTAGACGACTTTTAAGAATATATTATTACTCTCTGTCCTAACCTTTCATAATGTAATTGAAACATGGATGTTAGGTTTGATTATATTGATATTATAATGAAGTTCGAAAAGTTTAGTTTTTTCTTTTTATCTTTTGTTCAGCAATATCTTCTACAAATATTTCTAGTAGAACTTACTTCTTGATACTGTTTCTATCAACTCTTTTGTAGGACTTATAATATTCCGCGGCAGTGTCAACAAACACCACAATTTAGATAAGCGTAATTAACAACATCTCGATTCTTTTATATTTCTAGTCGAGTTGACTTGATTTTATGTAACATTTCCGAATATGCCTCTAGAAGGGTTTACTGCTCTGTTTAATCTTTTTTACTTACTTTTAAAAGGGCTTTGAATTATCAACAATTTTTACGTTTTACTCTATCTTTCTTCGCAAAAGCTTTTCTCCCATCCGTTCTTAAAGGACTTACCTCAAATACTTTCAAGCTTCTTTTCAACACAAAATTTCGTGATAATTATGTTTATTAAGATGAATTAAAAGTCAATAATATGATACTACCATCATAACCAATGGTCCATGACACCATTGTCACGTTTTCTATTTGTTCTTTCCTACAACTACTATCACATTGATTTCTCCCTGCATGAACAACAAAATGTTTTTGTATCCATTGAGATTGATGTCCAAGGATACAAAATCATAACCAACGATCCATGGACACAATGCATTTCAATAATCCCTCCTTTTGTATTCCAAGTAGAAGTTAATGGTCCGAAAATACATTTAAAGACTCTCACGCTATCATTTTTCTAGTTCTACTGCGTTTAAATGGTGCTTTAGAACTTTCTATTGATCATCATCATTTTCCAACAGCAACTTAAACCGTAAGGTTTATGAGATGAAAGAGAAATAAATGTATTTACACAGTTTATATCAGTTATGCCATTTAGACCTTAGTTTGTTATGTTTTGACATTTTTATTATACATCGTTCTTGCTGATAAAATAAAAATAAATGAAATATAAATAAAATTGATAAATAATTACATTATTTCAATAAATTTATCTTTGACATATCTCTAATCATAATTTAGGATTACAGAGACTCTTTTGAATTTAATTATTGGGTCGAATATCTTTTGCGTCAAACTGGTTAATGCCTACTTTATATTTCTGTGTGCTTCTGGAGTTGTTAAATTTCAGGCACGAAATTTTCATAATACAGTACAGATTCGATAAAAGAAAGAAAAAATCCAATCAGCATACGGCATACATAAGAGATTGACAACCATCATTTTCAAATCACGATATGCAATACTTTTTTTTCCCTCTCTACTATTCCCTTTTTTTATAATTGGTTCGGAATATCTTGAGAAATGAAAATGATATGAGATATCCCCGATTCGAAACCCCCGAAAAGGAAGAGAAAGTTAACTTTGTAGGATATTGAATAATTCCGCATGACTTTAAAATACGTGAGATGAATATTGGGGCGTCTGAGATGAATGTAATTTAAGGTCTTATCTCCCTTCACGAATCTTTGGACAGTAGTCTTGTTTGAAAAGATCTTCCGTATTAGAAATAATGGGGAAGCGAGACTGTGTATAAGGTATGGAGAGACTTTCGAGACTTGATCTCTTGCTCTTGTAAAAGAAGCGAGCTAAAAAAGCTGTCTATATTCAGGTGAAGCCTTATCATTAGAAAGGTGCCGTGGATTCGAGTACTTCTATCTTTGTGTTTCCCCCTCAGGCCATCTCTTTATCTCTGTCCACTCCCTACTAGAAAAGACCCATCATCTTCCACATCTGCTAAATAACAACTTCTTTTTTTGCTTAGTACTAGATATGCATTTTGAGTGAGCTTTTTTTCTTTTCGATTACTTGGACCTGTTTTAACTTGTTATCTAGATGAAATCATTTAAGGCAAAATAGTGCATTCTTCTCCTAAATTGACTCCTTTTGTGCATCTGCAATCATGGGTGCTTTAGGATTTGTCTTTGACTCATATCTATTGAGAATTTATAACAGAGCCTTTTTTGTTTTAAATTTACACCATACACTACAGAATATATTATTGCATCCAGAAATGTCTAAATTTAAACAAAAATAAATCTTATTATGTTGGTCTTTAAAATGAAATATTTTACGTGCTAAAATGTAATCATACTTAAAACTATTTACATGTTTTCTATATCTTAAAATCTAAGATATTTATCAAAGCAGAATTATATTTTTTTTTATAAAAAGAAGTCCGTTCTCTACTAAAAGAGACACATTCATTAAAAATCAGTTATAACATTCTTTATAATATTCCTAATACATTTTTCTTCGGAGCATTCATCAGAACAGTCACATAACTTCCGTTACCTTCGATAAGCTCGGAAGCAAAGTCATAATAGCTTAGAAAATATAAATAAACAAAATGAACAAATAAATTAAGGACAAATACAAATATGTAAGATACAAAAAGAAAAAAAAAAATAGAAATTAATAATAACAGAAGAAAGCCCACCGAAAAGTAAAAAAATAATAATAATAATAATAATTAAAAATCTGAAACAATGGGAATGCAGCTGATGGTAAGCTGCTCTGAAGATGCTATAGATCTTACGCTCCGCTCCCAGTGTCGAGTGGAACCAAGTATAATGTGAACGAGAGGGGAGATGCGTCATCCCTTCTGAAGGTCATGGTCCAATCCGAAACTCGTGTCGTGTTGTACTAGTCACTGGTTTAAAAAAAATCAATTTTTTCAACACCCTCATTTTGGGCATATACGAATACAAATACGAATACCATTTATTGCTTAAAAATTTGTTAATAACAATATACATATTACAATAAATTTATAAAATTAAGCAAATCGGCGAAATGCCGTGGCGCCTTATAGGCATGGAGGTTTCATCCATTAATATACGTATATAATATATACATTAACAAATATATGAACTCTTACATTCAAACATCTATTCACACTTACATACA
>KZ652698.1:62223-73882 GCA_001010745.2 Gerris buenoi
GATTTTCATGATCCTGAGCACGAAATTAGTTAGCAGACCAAAAATCAAGTTGATGTTATTTTCACACTTGATAGGTTAGCTATTCAAATAATACTAAATATCATCGTTGTCACCTGTCAAGGGATAAACTAACATCAACTTGATTTTAAGTCTACTAACTAATTCTGTACTCAGGATCATGCAAATCACATTGTCCACCATCCTTGGTGAGACATGACCGCTCTCCGCCGGTTTGTTTTTTTCAATCGCCTACTGCCAAGCTATGTCCCGCAGACGAACTTCAAAAGGCTTAAAAGGCGCTAAAAGATTGACTTGTATACAAAATTCTAGCTTGATGTTAGTCAGACATTTTTTTGCACGCTATCTCCTGGACTATAACTAGCATGCATTAAATATAATTAAGAGAAAAATAAATAATTAAAAAAACAACAAACATTTCCTGCTTAACACATAATAATAACAAATAATTTAAATAAATAAAAATAGCATAGTATAGTAATAACATAACTATCAGAATTGCAATAACAAGAAAATAATTAACATAAAAAGAAACATAGAAGACTATATATTACATTCCTATAATTCTACTTACTCCTTATATAACCATTCTTGTTGGTAAACTTGCTTCATTCTATTCCACTCTCTTCGTTCTCTAGCGACTCTTTGCAGCACTTTTTTCGTTTCCGCAGCACTTCCTCATTTCCTCATCCCATCGTGCTATAGGTCTTCCTCTTCCTCTCTTTTCTTCTCTCGGATACCACTGAATCATTTCTGTTGACCATCTACCGTCGTTCCTTCTAGCTAGATGTCCTGCCCAACTCCATTTTCTATCTAACATGATTCTGCCTATATCTTCCAAACCGGTTTCTTTTCTTATCCAGACATTTTTCTTCTTCTCCATCCTTGTAATCTTGAGCATACTACGCTCCATGCGCCTCTGAGTCACTCTTAACTTCTGCACGACTTTTTGCGATAGCACCCAAGTTTCGACACCATAAATCAGGACAGGCAGCACACATTTCATCCATACTTTTTCAATAAATCCCGTCTCCAGAGTTATTCCTTTCATCTCTTCACAGTTCGCTGTCATCATTTTTGTTTTTTGCACATTCATTTTTAATCCAATTTTCTTTAATTCGTTGACCAAATCCGTTATCATATGATTAATTTCCTCTTTGCTTTTTCCAATCAAAATCAAATCATCCACAAATTTCATGATTGCAAAGCTTCTGCCATTTATTTTTATACCATATTTGCTCCAATCTAGCTTTCTACAAGCTGTTTCTAGTACGGCAACAAAGATGTTAGCAGACAGAACGTCCCCTTGTCGTGTGCCTCTCCTGACATCTACCTTAGCTTTTACAGTCTCGGTGCTCTATTATTAAAGACGCTCCGTCATAGATATTTTTAATAATATTTATGTACCCTTCTTCTACTCCCGCCAATCTAAGAGTTTTAATGATTTCCGTTGTTTTTATGGAGTCGAACGCTTTCTCAAAATCAATAAAGCAAATTACAACAGGGAATTTGTATTGATTCGAGGCTTTTAGCAGTTGCTTTATGGTAAATATATTATCAAGAGTTGAGAAGCCTTTGCGGAATCCAGTTTGGTCTAAACTAATATCGGCAGTAATAGTTGACTCAATTCTCTTGCTTATAACAGTCATAAAGATTTTATATGTAACTGGTAAAAGACATATTGGTCTATAGTTGCTAATTTTTAGTCTATCACCTTTCTTGAAAATTAGTATTAGCTTAGACTCAAACCATGATTTTGGCACCGAAATTTCGCTTAAGCATTTCTTAAAGAAGAAAGTTAAAAAGGCTACCAATGATTCCCCACCTGCTTTTATGTGCTCGTTAGTGATACCATCTAGTCCACCAGTTTTTCCGGGTTTTAGCTTTTTTATAGCATTTCTTACCTCATCTTTCATAACTGCGGGGATTTTAAAATAAGGGATTGGTAAAATATTTCTTTATCATCGCTTGCATTTTCATTTTGTCTATTTTCACTGTAAAGGTTACTATAAAACTTTGCTATAATATTTATTACACCCTCATTATCCGAAATTATTTTCTCTTTGCCCTGTTTTTCTTCTTCAACATTATCTTCTTTCATTGATATTATTGTTCCTCTACCTGTTTTTTTGCGCGTTCCAGATTCTTTTAACACTTTCATTTTTTTCAAGTGCTTCTTCTATTTTGGGCATATATGCGTTTTCAATATGCTGGCAAAAATGAAACGTTTTTGTATCAATATAGTTACATATTCTTTTCCCACTCTTAAAAACCTTTAAAACTATGTACATCAATTCATTCTGAATAAAATTATTTTTAGTCGTCCGCCATATTGGCCGCCGTTTTGATAATATTAAATGTGAGATTTCCAAAAACTAAACAGATGTTAAAAATGCTGGGACACAATTGTGTGCCAAATTTTGTTCAAATAGATCAATTTTAAGGCTAGTAAAAAAAAACCCTCAAAATTCTAAGTCTCTGATCTGAAAAACTCAACTTATGATGCGATAACCTTTTGTAACATTCATAATTTTTAATTGTTACAAAAACAATTGCGTGAATCGTGCATAATTCTTTCTGTAATTGAACATATTATATGTTTTGAATGCATAATATGCAGTTTTAATTAACAAAGATTATTAATTCTTTTTAATCTATCTTACAGCAATTTAATTTTATAAAATTAAATTCTGATTGTGGTGTGCTTTATCATTAAAATATAATACCTTATTCACTTAATTTAGACAGTTACTCCTTTTAGAAAATTTTAATTTATGTAGGTATCCAATTAATTGCTAACCAAAATTGACCTTCGTTAATGACAAAATTGTCATACGATAATAACAATTTTAATTAAAATGAATAAAATATTTTTATGATAAAACATTTTCACACTTTTTAACGTGACCAAGCAACTTATATAAAAGTTGAAAACTTTTTATCAAAGCCTTGGCTGAGTTTATTTTGGAAAGAATCACCCTTCACGCTTATTTATGTTTATGCGGAATTATAAATTGGAATTTTATAACAGAGAAAAAAAACATAAAATGAACTACTTAAGATTTAGATGAGAAAAACAACTTTTAAACTTGACTTTTTTTTATTTCTATTTCTGTTTTTATTTCAACTTGATATATTTATAAACCAAAAAAGATATTTTTGGGGACAAAAACTTTTTCGAGAAAAAAGTTTTTTTTGAACTCAGATTTTTCAACAGAAAGGATAACTTTACAAAAATACCCTAATAAAGCAGTAAGAGTTTATCTCTTGCCTTCTAACCCGTAAAAATTTGAACAAATGCATCGGTTTACCTAATAATGATATATTATGTTGGGTTTATAAAAATACATAATGATATTGAATAAAAACAATATATTCTCTGAGTTTACAATTGTGACCAAATTCCTTTTTATTCTTATAAAAATACTTTTATCTACAATTGATACGAAATATAAACATTGAATCTCTGTTTAGATACGTGGGAAGTGATTCTTTACGTACTTGGATTCATTGCGCATGCGCGTCTCATAAATGTGAAGAATTCCTCTTCTTTACCACTCTAGCGCCGTAAAGAAGAAGAATTCTTCAACTTCACGCACGATTAGCGAGTTTGTTTACATTTAACAAAACTAATTTGATGTTTGTTTAATAAAAGTAACTGTTTATATCGAGCTTTTTTGTGAAAATCAATGCGTGATTTAAGTAATTATGACGAATATGAGGAGAATAACACGAAAATAATTAATTCGGCACAAAATACAACTAATAAATTAATGTCATCTTTAATGAAGTTAAAAGTATTGATTGAGATTTTATGGTATTTACTCATTGTGAAGGTAGATAAGTAAAGAAAAAACACTTTTACTTGGTCAATAACTTTATATTGTCAAACCATAAAGACAGGTTTCGACTTATTCAGTCATCGTTACACTGACGATGACTGAATAAGTCGAAACCGGTATGTACGTTAAATATGTCTTTATGATTTGACAATATAAAGTTATTGACCAAGTAAAAGTGTTTTTTCTTTACTTATCTACCTTCACTAATGTCATCTTTATCAAAAGAGGAATACGAACTTACATACAGGAAGTTTATTATTTTATTCTGTATTTATTATTAAAATCTAACAATCGTAGATAAAGTACGGTACGCAACTCGTGCAAAAACGGCATTTTGCATTGTCTGTGTGATTTTACTACCGCTCGGGTGCAAACTCCATACTCGCATGCAAAATGCTACTTTCCGCACTCGACGCGTAATGTACTATAAAATTGCACAGATAATCATAAATATACCTGACTAGATTTTATTTAATTAAATATAGTCAAGAACTTTTAGTCCTCTTACTGCTGTGATATATTATTATATATAGGTTAAAGCGCGTTATAGTACAATTTTTTTTTTTATATATTTTTCTTTAAAATGTTAACAGCTTTCTAACATTAACATTTTTTCTTATTCATTTAAATCAAGGATCTTCAACCTATTAATACTAACCGTCCATTTCTGTACCTTTGTTGATTTAAAAAAGTTATTCTTATGGCCCCCAATGGCTGGCATTAGGCATAAATAACAATTGCGTCATAATTTGTTTTATAACTAAAACATTTATATTGCATTTTATTCAGATTATATTTATGAGTTTGAGGAAGGAAGTTTTTCTAGAATTTATCAGTTTGCTTTAAAAATAAAATGTTAAAAAAAAAAAAACAAGTAAGGCGCGCTTCACGTAAGTACGTGAGGCGATAATCGCCGGTTTCTGTACGATTAAGTTATAAAATAATAATAATGTTGTTATTAGAAGTGCATAAAGAGCTATTTAGTTAAACTTTAAACAAGTATGCTTTCCTCCGTTTAAATTTTTATTTCTTCACTTAAGATTGAAAATAATAAAATTATTAGTTAACCGAGGAAGGAAGTTTTTATAAAAACGAAATGCCCCATTTAAGTGGTGCAAGGAAAAAGAATAAAAGGAGAATAGGCTGGAGGTCATGGAACTATAAATGAATATTATATAGGATGGTGGCGACGAGGTTAAAAGGTTAAGAAGCGCTGTTATAGATGGCTGAATAAATCAGAATTTCTTGAGTGGCTGTAGGTGGTGATAAAAACCTTGGGAATTTCCTCATGGTTCAGACTACTCTTCTTATATTTACTTGCTGCATAATATATATTAGTGTATATACACACACAACACACACACACGCACACTTTAAATCAAGGATCTTCAACCTATTAATACTAACCGTCCATTTCTGTACCTTTTCTCTTTGCCCTGTTTTTCTTCTTCAACATTATCTTCTTTCATTGATATTATTGTTCCTCTACCTGTTTTTTTGCGCGTTCCAGATTCTTTTAACACTTTCATTTTTTCAAGTGCTTCTTCTATTTTGGGCATATATGCGTTTTCAATATGCTGGCAAAAATGAAACGTTTTTGTATCAATATAGTTACATATTCTTTTCCCACTCTTAAAAACCTTTAAAACTATGTACATCAATTCATTCTGAATAAAAGTATTTTTAGTCGTCCGCCATATTGGCCGCCGTTTTGATAATATTAAATGTGAGATTTCCAAAAACTAAACAGATGTTAAAAATGCTGGGACACAATTGTGTGCCAAATTTTGTTCAAATAGATCAATTTTAAGGCTAGTAAAAAAAAACCCTCAAAATTCTAAGTCTCTGATCTGAAAAACTCAACTTATGATGCGATAACCTTTTGTAACATTCATAATTTTTAATTGTTACAAAAACAATTGCGTGAATCGTGCATAATTCTTTCTGTAATTGAACATATTATATGTTTTGAATGCATAATATGCAGTTTTAATTAACAAAGATTATTAATTCTTTTTAATCTATCTTACAGCAATTTAATTTTATAAAATTAAATTCTGATTGTGGTGTGCTTTATCATTNTCATGTAATGATCGATGTTCGAATATATTATGCAGTGCAATACACTATTAATTAATAAATGATTATAATGAGTCGTTAAATCAATTTATGTACGTTTGTTAGAAATTATATATGCCCACCCATACTTCACATATATATATTTCTCTTTTAGCGAATTTTCGAAGAAAATTAAGCTATTGCAATGGCTTCAAAATTTGTGTAATATGTATTTTTGAAAAAATGTTCCATGGAAATCCATTTTAGGCCATTCTGAATCGATTCCTAAATTTTAACACTTTTTATTATGTGTGTATGTATATATGTATGTGTATCTATGTATATATGTGTCACTCCAGACGATATCTCCCGTTATGATGCACTTAAAAATTTTAAAATGTCAATAATATCATAAGAAAGGATGAGTTCGTTGGCCAGAATTTTTGGAGTTCATTTAGGGGTCAAATTTTGACAATTAGGGTCAAAAATAGCATAAAATCGTGTTTTTCCTACATAACAACAATTTCTGTACTCTTAAAGAGCTTTTCAACGACATGCATTTTAAAGCGTAAATACTAATTTGACTTTTGTACCCCGTACCTGTGTGTACCAAAAAAAAAAAAATTTTTTCACCCATCCTAATTCTAAACCAAAATTTTCCTATATTATCATAAGCCAATAATACGCAGATTTCTTTGAAAAATCGCTCATTAAGTCATCATGGTGCATGACTGGACTTTTTTAAAATAACAAAATCATATTATATATCTTAAACATAAACATTGTATGTTGAATATACCACAAATATAAGTTCGATCTAACTTATACTATGTCTGGACCCGCATGAGCTGTTTTTGTTGAAAACAATCAAGAAGATCGCACGCTATCCATCGTACTTGGCCTGCATATCAAAGTATGAAACGTGACCCAAATTTTAAACGATCTATTTCTATTTATGATTTCGTCGAACTGTTAAAGGCAAACACGTGATCGAAGCCCACCGAACTCTTTTATTGTGTTATAAGTTTAGTTTATTATTTAAGCTATAATGAAAAACTCTCTCAAAACAATAAATTATTTTTGCAAGATATTTTCTTTTTTTCTTACGTGTCTATTGATGTTCAATTAATACTAGTTATTATTTGTAATACTGATAGTTTATTTATTTTTATAGAAAATAGAGTTTGCTTGGTTAAAATCTAATACTTTTTTTTATTTATATTTCTAAAACATCTAGCTTTAGGTGGTATCTATATAGCCTTCTATATAGCTTTGGATGGATGACCACCATGTATTTTATACTCACATGTGAAGAATAATGAAATACATTTTTTTATTTTGACATAAGAAATACATTATCCAGAACTATCACCATACTTCTTTTACCTTCGGTATGCTATGCTAAGATACAAAACTTTAAGATTAAATGTACTAAAGTGTGACACTTTTCCCTTTAACACTTTAATTAAGTATATCCTTATAATCTAATTATTTTCTAAATAATTACATTGTAACGTCTTGTTAAGTACCTTGGCTTTTGTGTAAATAATTCCTTTATAAATTATTTAGACTCGGCTGATTCAAAAATTACAATATAATTTTTTCCAATTGCCTTGTATGATGTGAAAAGTATCGATATGTCATAATTTGTACACAGAAGAGCCAAATACTAATATCTATATAAGGGTATGTTGTTTATTTATACCCACGTTATGCATGAATTGTTATGATAAACAAAATTAGGTAAAAAGGCTTAGTATTTATTTATCTACTCCTCTATGGAAGTGCGTTTCGCTTGTTTGGAATAGTTTCAATATTATTTTAATCTTAACAGTTTTAATAAATATATATACTTTTTTGGGATAGAATTCATACTATAGGGAAAATTAAAATCAAGCCCTCGTTCTTTTTAAATCATAGTTTGAGTTGTTATAAAATGTTGGAGAATGAGACGTGTTAACAAATCTATTTGCTTATATGAAATTATTTTATAGAGGTATAACGCGATTGAATGAAGATTTATTATTATTATTTTATTTATTTATTTTATTTTTTTTTAATTATTTTTCCAAGAACTTATTAGAAATATTATTTTTTTATTGTAAGTAAAAATTATAAATTTTATCTCGAAACAATTTTGCTTTTCTCTTAATTATTTTAATTACGTCATTCTCAAATAGTCTAGTTCGGAAAATCATTAATTAAGTGTGTTGTTCTTTGGAATTATTTAGTTATCAATATCTACCTGGAGTTTTCCGCCTGAATATTAATTCGGCTAGTCGACGAATATTTATTCGTACGCTTGTAGAACTGCCAGCCAACCCTGAATTGTTTCGCCCACGGAATACAAATTTTATCCGACAGCAGATAAGAACTACGCGTTGGCTCGATGCCGAGGGACAGACAGCGAATGAGAAAAAGAAGAAAAAAATAATCATAAAATGTGGAAACGGAAAGCAGCGAAGGGGAAAATTTGTTAGTCTAAGTGGTTGTGAAAGGGGACGTAGCCCTTTTGGCTGCAGAGATTGGCAGCTAACTTAAAGTGTAGCTTGTCAGTTAGGCTCTTTATTTAAAGCAAGTGAGGATTTAGAGGGAGCTATGTTAGGGTCTACGTGTGTCATGTTTGTAGGCAACACATTGGATATTGTCTGCGGGAAGAGGCGAGGGTACGACATATTGGATTTGTCTGCTTCACTGTCAGGGCCAGTGCACGCTTTCACCCCCTTCCAATATCGTCCGAGCGTATTTCCACCCTCCGCGCGGTTTCACTGCACTGCTTGCGTATCCAAGCGTGACCACCGCGTTTCAACGTTTCCAAGCTTTCCATCATCGGACCGTCACGGACCCGACAGATATCCTATTAAATTGTCCGATAGAAACGGACAAGGGATGCCTTTAACGTCAATTTCAGAATTTTACACAGATATAAATCAGTGATATTCCACATTTATGTTATTTTTTCAATAAATATTTGAACGTTGAAACTGGTTTATTTCTGTTATTAAAGGAAACATTTAGTTTTGGCTTTCGATTAAAATTTGTGTAAGCTAAAGCACACACTTAGACCAATTTATTATTATTTTACAGAATTCAAAAATAAAGAATATTTTTTAATATCATCACCCTACTTTAGAGTATCATTAATTGTCGAAACTTAAAACTATTTTTTAAATAGATAAATAAATAAAATAAGAACTGTTTAGAAATTAATGTTAAAAATAAAAAGCATGAAAAGTTACATTATTTTCACTGTCTAATTATGTGTCATATTTTTTTCTGTTACAGGTATGTTCTTTTAATATTATATGCTGCTAATTAAAAGTATAATCTGCATTGGTAATTTGACTATTTTTTTTTAATATTTAACTGGCACCTAAAAGCTTGAAATTGATTATAATAATGTTTTCAGTTAATTTTGTGTAAAATTAAATTCCCTAATTACAAGTGATTGCATAGGAAAATAAAGGTGCATGTCACTATATTAATGAGTGGTAATCCTCTTAGAAATGTGTGTTGAGAATTATTATATGTTGATGTCATTAAGACTAGAAATATTTTATTAATTATATGCTGCTACATGAAATTATTGACAAAAATCTTCCCATCGAATTATTGGAGTTGACTTTGATGGTTCAATTATTTAGCCGGATACTAATACATTGAATCTCTTTGGCGTAAAACGCTAGCGAGAAAATCGATTAAGTACTTGTCATCTTTAAATTGGTACTTATTTATCCTTTTTTTATGAGTTTAAGTTCAAGGACTCTCACTGAAATTTGTAAGAATTGGACATTTTCTTATATTTTAATCTAAAATTAATAACGACACATTTATTGAAACTCATCAATGGGCAGAGCGAAGTCTTTGTTGTTTCTTATTAGGACGGCATAGGTTTCTTTAAATGTTTTAAAGAATAATTAATAGTTATTTATGCACCTAGGGAAAAATGTTAGGCATTATTTCCCGCGTGACAGAGTGATTCCTGAGAAAGCCGAAGGAATCAAGGAAACTAAATCCCGAGGCGAAGCCAAGGGATTAATATCAATTAGCTCCCGAGGCGTAGCCGAGGGAGATAATTATACCAGGGAATAATAATGCATTTTTCTCAAAGTACATACAAAATTTTATCTTCAGAAAAGGCGCTATTTAGGATTTATTCAACAAAGAAAACATTGTATTTCTTTATTAAACGAATTTAATACAGATATAAAACAATATAAATTATTTAAAGCAATTAATAATCACTTTTAAAGTAATAAAAAGATAAAGTTCAACAAAAGCCAAACAAAAGTAAACAAAGCATCGTAGAATGACTCGCAATACAGCTGGGAGTTTAAAAGCAGTGCTGCCAACCTGATTTCAACAAATGCACTACGTTTGCTACTCATTCTCTACTATTTATAAAATAATTAGGTTGGCGAACATGGATTATAATCCCGTTTTCACATTATTTCCCTGTTTTTACGTTATTTCCCTGTTTTTAAGAACGGGGATGAAAAGACCCACATTATTACCTATAAACTAGTCCTGAAAAGTTAATTTTCGTCCCCACTGGAGATAAACTGCATTTTATTTTTCTTATATAATAAACATACAATTTAAAAATAAATTAGTTGTATCCAAATAAAGGCACTTAAGAGTAAATACTTGTAAATAATTATTACACAAGATTAATCATGTTAATAAGAATCTCAAAATAAGTGTAGGAGTTTAGAAATAGATTGACAGACCCCGATGGTATTAGCTGGGAAAGCGACAGACTGGTAGGATTACCCTGTCACTGGGGTGAACAGGGGTGCATGATAATGTTTTTTCCTTGACTCGTGCCAGTTGCACCATTAACTCACTGATAAATAATAGGATTTGACCTTTCAACGTAATTGCCTTGATCAGTAGGATTTCTCTTGCCTTCACTAAGTTCTTCAGCCTCATGCCAAGACACGTGCTCTGTGAAATGGTCGTTTTTTTTCGAAAGTTAATACATAATTCAATATTTGGTGTGTATTATTAGAGGGAGAAACACAATTATTGGGTTAGTTTTTTTTCTTATTAATCCATAAGGTCCTTATTATCTAAGATTTGTTTTATTATCAAAGAACTACAAAAACGGCACCATCAATTCAAAATTCAAATTCAAAATAAAATATATTTCACCTTTATATAATACATTATAATTATTATTTTTTCTGTTTTACTTCCATGAAAATGGAAGTATGGTGATACCCTCCAAAACGTGATTCCGAGAGCTCTGTGAAGGAGGGGTCTTAAGAACCCGGGGGTATCATGGAAATCTGTTTCATATACATGTATGTCTGTGCGTACGTATGTATGTATGTACGTACGTTCGTTTGGATCTTTAAACCTNGGTTACATCCAGAGGTAGTTAATCACGAAGGGTTTAAAGAAAGTGAATCAGAGCTAAAGAATCGCCAGGCAGAGGATTTTAACAGGAGACATCGGGTTAAGAGACTGCCGGAACTGCGAAATGGAGATAAGGTCTGGGTTCCTGCTCTGAGGAAATATGGAAGAGTTAACGGTGAAGTGTCTACTCCAAACTCCTTCTAGATTGAGCTGGAAGACCAGGGCGGCAAAATAAGGAGGAATAGAAGTCATCTTATTATTAAACATTAAGATAGCTGTCAGGGTTTGACAGGTTTTGATATTATTATTATTGTTGACATGTTTGTCTTGTTCTTAAAATATAATTTGCTTAAAACTATATCCGTTATACTTATTCTACA
>KZ652698.1:88355-104022 GCA_001010745.2 Gerris buenoi
TTTTTTTTTTATAATACAAAGATTTACTAAAATAATTTGAATTTTATTTTCCTGCTCCTAATTTATGTAAATACAGTTTTCATTTTTTATTTTGTTTAAAAATTCAAAAATTGTAATGACGAATAAAACAAGTAATAAGAGTAATTGAATAATTGATCATTGTTTTTAATAAAACAATGAAATTTGGGACTAAAATTATCTTTTAAATAAAAAAGTAACCTAAAAATTTACCAATAACCCTGGTATAACTAGGTGATATCTTCCGCCCAACAGTAAGATTAAGTCAACTGTATGGCGTGAGGTATCACCTGGTGATATCTTAAATTTTCCCCAAATTTTGGGTAAAAAAAGTTAAATTTTCCCATTTTTTACAACTAGTAGTCGTTTTTATGCTATAAATGAGTAAAAAAAAGAAAAAAAAATTCCGCACCAGAGTTGACCCCTAAGGATTTAGTCCCGCAGTCAAAGGGTAATATATTATTTAAAATGTGATCAACACACATGGTGGTGGTTGTTTAGTTTACTTTATGTTTTCGATTTTCAACAAAATCGGATTTATTTTCGTTAAGATCTCGGGAACTAGATTTTTCCCGGGAAAACTGCTCTAATGTTTATAACATTAGATTCGTATTAATATGAACTACATTTTAGATTTTTCTAATCAAAATCGACGCGGAACAGTTTTCGGTTTTCGATAAATAATTTTTTTTTTTTTTTTTTTTGTAAAATTCATTTCTCGATTTTTATATATTTTTTCTGAACATGTACGCCAAATTTCATCAAAATCTGCTTAGTAGGCTCCTCGCGTCCTCACAGTCGACAGGCGTCGACATACACTTTTTAAAACCACTTATTTGGACTTCAAAACGCATGAATGCATCAAAATCTCAAAATTGAATTTTCGTGCAATAACAATATTTCTCTTTACACGAGGAAGAAGAACGATAAAAAAAAATAATAATAAATATATGCAGGCATATTAAGTAAAAAACTCAGGTTCTTCATTATTTGAACTAGGATCTTAGGAAAAATTTACCTACTTACAAATCCATATATAAAACATATTAAGCATTTACTAACTTAAAATGGACCAAAAATAGGTTGGGGTGGAGGGGACTATATAAAATATAAATCCATTGCTAAATTAGGTAAATTTAGTGGTAAGAACGTTAAATGGTATTTCCCTTTGGTTTCACTGAGGGTTTAGCGTTTCTTCAACAAGACAAAGAGGAAGGAGTTTTTCTTTTTATTATATATTTTTTTATTTCCACGTAATTCGAAACTTTTAGATGTGTTGAATCGTTATGCTGAAAAGGATCTTAGCAATGGATAGCTCGGTTAGAGAGGAAGAAACGGTCGGAATAATGGAAGGCATTTATTGTTAACTGGATACCGGCACTGGAAGCATTAGGGAAAAATATCACGGAGAAGAAATCCAGCGTCGAAATTCCTTTGGAAAAAGATAAAATAAGAAGAGAGAGGGAAAAAACGTAAAATAAAACCGTATTCAAGCTTCAAAATGTACCTCGATTAAGTTAATGTCATTGTTTTGGTCCTTATTTCTTATTCAAGATATAGAGCCTTCGGCTTTACTTCATTTCTCCTTTTTTTTGTAACCTAAAAGCTGATTTTAAAACTTAAAATAGTTGAAATGGACTGCTTATTATACACCNAATTTACAAAGTTCTTAATCTTCCAAAAGCCGTTCAAAAAATGCATTTTTTTAAAAATGCATTTTTGGCTGCAGCAATGCATTTTCCGGTTTGTAAAAACAAACCTGGGGCATTTTTTACAAATAATTTTTGGAAGCGAATGCAAAAAACCGCATTCCGATCTTAGTCTAAATAAAAGATTCCGAACTTTTGGTTTTTATCTTCTACACAAAGAAAAAAAAATC
This sequence comes from Gerris buenoi, assembly GCA_001010745.2. Classification (NCBI taxonomy): domain Eukaryota; kingdom Metazoa; phylum Arthropoda; class Insecta; order Hemiptera; family Gerridae; genus Gerris; species Gerris buenoi. The sequence goes on from KZ652698.1 coordinate 90,253, forward strand.
TACCTTATTAAAAATATTTTTACAAAGCTCGAAATAATTAAATTGTCTTTTTTTAAATGTACGTTTTTACATTCATTTTCTAAAAAAGCTAATTAATTACCCTTTTCTTTAGAAATTAATAGTTTTGCCTTGCTTTGGGTTTACTGGTCTAGAAGCTCCCTTGTTTTTAATATACCTACTATTTTAAATACCGATATAATTTATTTATTTTAAACAATCTTCCGAAGAAACCCTTTCTTAAGGAATTTATAACATTTTTTTTACCTTCATTTTTCTTTTTAAATAAAACACAAAAATTTGGTTGTTTTCATTAAGATTTTTTGAAATTAAAATACTTTTAATTGAGTAAAAAATGATATACTTAAATAGTGGAGAAAACTATAGGAAAAAAAAAAAAAAAAAAAAAAAAAGTTATCCAGTTCATTTTTTTTCTTCTTTTTTTGGTTATATTATATAATGAATAATACAATATTATCCGAGGTGCTACAGCCCACGGATTATTAGAGGTTTTCGCTGATCACAGGTGGTAAAAAAATAATAAATACAACTTAAACACTGAAAATCATTTCCCGAAATTAAGCCCATGGAGGTGGGGCTTAGGCCTGTCACAAGATTAATACAATTATAAACAATACTAGGTTGGGCACAATATTAGGTTAATACTGTCTATTTATTTAAAGGAGAAAAACTTGGCGCCTTGGGATTACATTGGCACGTGGGTCACTGAATCCAAATATGGCATCGGCGAACACCCCCCGGACCCCTGGTGTTCCTGAACCTGGACGAGTACAAAAACAACCCAGAAATCATTGTAGGCTTAGTCCAGGCCCGCCCACCAACGCGTAGAACGAGCAGGTGGTGGCAGTAGAAAACCGTTACCGTAATACATTAGCAGTTCTATAGTTGGCACATATTTGTATTTTTTCATGGAGAAGGATTATATGATTTCAAAATTTAATATTTAGGTACTCAGGGGTACAGAGTACGGGGTACAAAAGTCAAAATTGCCACAACAACCCTGCGATGCATGTCAACAATACCCTGCGATGCATGTCGTTGGAAAGCTCTTTAAGAGTGAAGCAATTGTTATTATGTACACTTTTGCCATATTTTCACATAAGAGGGGGGTAAAAAGGAAAAATAGGTAAATAAATTATTTTTAATTAAAAATTAGTNTTTCAGGGTATTTTCCCTTGTGATAGTATTCTGGCCGGATCCAATCAATCTGGTTTTCTCAATCTGTCCATCGATTTCCTTATATGTATCAGAGCGGGCTGGCGGCTGGTTATTCCGTTGGCGTGTGTGCAAGTCTTCTTCTGACTCTGAGGTAGTTTTTCATCCGTGTATCCCGACGGCTTATCTTCTTGAAGGGCTCGATGTGATGCCCTTTTCCCCGATGTTCCGCCCTTTTCTAAGCCCGGTGTATCGGCCCTCTCTGTCGGACCCAGGGCTAATCTTCTGTTTGACCGTAACTCCAGGCCCTCTCCCTTTATCCCTGAGTATAACTTGCCTGGAATCTCCTTAATCCTCTGTAGGGTTTGTTCCACCTCTACTATACGGTGCAGCCCAGTCCACCCTCCTCTTCTGGGGCAGGGCCGGCACTAATTGCTTTCTTTCTTGGTTCCTTTGTCAGACTCCCCATATAATCAGATCTCCCGGGGACCTTATCCCCTATTTACTACAAGGTTTCATTATTGGGCGACCTATCTACTCCCGATTCCTCCGTTCTCTTTCTCCCTCTTATTTTTTTCCATTCAAATAAAGATACTTCCCTCCAGACACCATTTATTACGTTTTATTACTTATCTCTTTTCCGGAAAGATTTACGACTCATTTATTTAAAGTTCTACGTTACCGAACAGTATCACCCCTGGTTTCGCTTTTGCTCTTTTCAATTCATTCCGAATGGCATAATTGTAAAGAAATTTCCTGTAGAATTGTATAACTAGAACTTACATAATTTCCAGTTGCATAATACCACAGTATTTAATGCCGCTAAATATTACGTAAAATGAGAAATTTAAATATCTTAGTGTTTAAAAGCTGATTACATGCATCAATTAATCCCAAACCAAGCAATTTATATATGGTATGTAATGTCTAGTGCCTCTATCAAAAAAAGTATTGATGTGTTGATTGTAGGTTTTTTTTTAACAATCTCTTTACGATCAGTTACTTCAGGTATCAAGCTAAAAAGAATACATTTTTAATTTTTTCAGTTGCGTCTCATTTTACTAACCCATTTTATTTAACATTTTATTTGGTTATCTATTAAAGAAAGTAGATATACAGTTTTGTGGCTGTATATTAGTTTATATTACTTACCACTAATTTATAACCCTTGTTTTTTTTTTTAAGTCAATACAATCAAAGCATTCAAATATGCGATTTTCAGCTTCTACATTTCCTAGATTATGGTTGCCTTTGATGTAGAGATTTGTTTAACGTTGAATGATTTCTCATTAAAAAATCAAAAATAAAAAATAATCAAAGACCCTCATTATAAATAAATAATAATCACTTCTCAAGCGATCTCAATTTTTTTCTTTAAAAAAAGGACGGCCTGGGGCTGTAAAGAATCTTCCCCAATAATGATGGCCTGATGAATATAAGGATAAAAACGATCTCGTGATTGTACAAACTGTTTGTTTATATTGCTTATTGAGAATGATTTTTAATTTTATTTAATAGAATATTTTGGGAAGTTTTTATCACATTGCATTTGAATCTTCATTTCTCCTTTTTTTTGTAACCTAAAAGCTGATTTTAAAACTTAAAATAGTTGAAATGGACTGCTTATTATACACCATCAATGTAGTTTTAGTTCCTTTTTTTCTGTAGATTAGAATGCTTGAACATTTATTTTTATTTTAAGAAACTAGAAAAATATAATGTAAGAGCTTTCAGGTGTACCAAAACTAGATATCTAGAGCAAAAAAAGAAAAGTCAGCCATTCCAAATACTTAAAACTTCTTAATTGAGTTTTAAGAACGCGACATGAAATTTCATGTTGTTGGAAAATGTTCAACACACCAGCATTTAACGGTTTATTTTTTTAATCTAATAATGTTTATTATTGCTTTTAAAAAAATTAATTCTGATAATAATCTCTTATAAGTTAAGGTACTGAACAAATTGTATCAATTGGGATTATAAAATAAAGGTTCTTAACAGTTAAACATTAAATGTAATATCCATCCGAGCCTCGAAGTACTTGTAAAATGTTAATCACCAATGTGAGAATAAAAAGAGTTAATACTTATTTCTACATCTACAATTAAACTCGTAGACAAACGAAGCAAGTTTTCTTTTTTTTTTTTTTTTTCACATTTTAGCTAATCATTCTGTAAAAACTTATTTCTACAAGTATAGATAAACGAAGAGAGAGAGAGAGAGAGAGAGAGAGGTGGTAAGTGCCTAAAATAATGAAGGGTTACTAACTTAAAACTCTCTTTAAAAGAAGAAGGAATAAGGGAAATTAAAAAAATGAATTTAGGAGATGGTTCTACCGAACCACTTTTACTCAGGTATATTTAGTATTTAATTTAACTAATAACCAATGAAGAGTTTAAACGAAGAAATTGAAGATACTTTAATCTTAAAAAGTAGATTTAAAAAGTTAAGTAAGGAGGATTTCGGAAGATTACGATTTTATAAGCAGTTTAGGCTTTACACTTCTGCACAGACCACAGACAGACATTTTTTAATAACCATTTTTTTGTGGGTCCACACTGAGTCTTAAAAAGTGGACTCAGGAGATCTTAAAGCTTATAAATCCATCAAAATATTTAGTGACATCACCTGAAAAATATTAACATAAAATGTACAAAGTACACATAATTAAACTAAGAAAGATGAAAAAAAGTTAATAAAGTATTAAAAAAAGTATTAAGACATAAGAGGTATTTATCACAATGGGTTGTTTAGTCTTGTCGCCTCAGGGAAGGTCTCAACTACATTCCCCNAACGAAACAAGTTTCCTTCTTTTTTTTACAGTGTAGCCAATCATTCTGTAAAAACTTATTTCTACAAGTATAGATAAACGAAGCAAGTTTTCATTTTGAAAATTAGTAAATAGAAACAATAGATTTTACATACACATTTCAATAAGAGAATACCTTTTTTTCAATACCTTATTTTTAACTAACGTTTATTTGTATTTATTCTTTTGCAACCTATATGAGGAGCTGTTATTATTTTTAAGATCTAGTTTTACTGAGATGCCTGCAAATCTGCATAAGGGGAAGTGAGAAGAAATGAAGAGTTGTTAGAGAAAGAGGGCGAGAGAAGTGGATAGGATGGTTATGAAGTTGTCATGAATAAGGATAAAGAAGAGCGGGGTGAGGTTCTAGCCTTGAAGGCTGTCAATGAGAGAAGCTAGGACCAGTCCTTGAGAGCTGAGGCTCAACGTGAGGCTAATTGTCTGGCTCTGGTAATTTCACGCTTATCATCCTCTGTATAAGGCTAATATCCCACCCTCGCATAGTCTGGAGCCGACTAGGGGAAACCCTTTCATATAAGAGAAGGGCCCACGGCCTTCTGGCCCATTGGGCCAAACAACCCGCCACACCTTTATGCGGCTTATACACCTCTTATTACTTCACGTGCTTCGTATGCCTCGTCCTCCTCCACTAATCTCCATCGCAAATGGAGAGAAATTTATATTTCTCCAAGTGCAACTCCTTCAAAAGAAGTGCTTCTTTAACTAAGGCCTACTTTTCATAAGAGTTCTCATAAACGAACCGAAAAATAAAGTTCCCAACTTGAGTTTTAACGAGGTAAAAAAAACTCCGTTAGTTTTTAAAGTGTTTAAAAATGTTAAATACTTTCTTCACTAACTCTTTAGAGGGCACATTAGCACTCATTACTACAAAACTTCATTGAATAAATAAAAGAAAAATTGGCCTACTCAATAATAATAAAATGTTTCAACGGACATTTTGTAAAACGTACTTCAAATTAAATGTGCTTTGAAATATTGATCTAGATTACTATTTAAATTTTATTCCGCATAACTATATAGATATGCTGAGACCTAATAAAGTTATTACTGATTTCATCAGAAAAATGTATGGTTATAATTATTATGAACTTTAGAAATAAATATTGAAACTCCACCGTTTAGCGTTTACTATTTTTTGGCATCCATAATGATACATGCAGGTGTCAACACGATGTTTGTGTTAACTAAAATAAAGATTGACACCCAGTACTTGATATACCGAGATAACTGAGTTAAGAAAAAGCGGCTGTGTTTCAACTTTTCTGGGTGACAGGCTGGTGTACATGATATGTCAGCGTGATCCTCCAACGACAAGAAATCAGAAGAGTTTTTAAACTGAGATAAAAGGCAACTTCTTTACTCTTAAAATGACTTTGTAAGTGAAACCGGTATTCAGATGCTATCAGCTCTAAAGAGCATGACGAGAGAAGGAAGAATTATAAAAGTAGCTAGGCTGCTACTGTTAACATTTATCAATGTCTATTTTAATTACAATGTTTCTCAGTTCCCATTTTCTCCGTAGCTGATGACAGCTTGCGGTCAACCCCTGGTTTGCTTTTAAGCCTGTTGTAGATACCTTGTTTTCTGTGGTTTTTATTAACTTAAGATACTCGAATATCTTCATTAAGGGAAAATGGTTAAAAACCAATGCACCTGGGTAGTGTTTCAGAAAGGATTTTGAAGCATCACTAAATTTGTATCCTCTACTCCTACTTCATAAAGACATCCCTATCCAATCCTTATTAAGTTTGGTAGAAGAAATGGGAGCCTGTATAGAAAATTTCTTATTTGGTGCTTTAGATATGAAATAAATATCGTTAGTAAAAAATTTTACTAAGAAAAACTTTTTTAAAGCTAAAAGCTTTTATTCGTATTCTTCTCAGCAAACCCTTTCATTTGATACCAATATATCATGGGCGTGCTTAATAAATAGCTAGTCCGCCATCTTGGGTCTTGGGCTGTCTACTATATTGGATTTAGAGTGGCGCCAATTAGCTAACCATGCATTTTCATCCAAACTAAACAGGTATGCAAAATTTTAATTCAATCGTTTGAGGATAAATGCTTTAAAATTCAGTCGCAGGATTTGTTCGAACATACATACACATACATTGATACATGCATACATACAAATATACATACATACATACATACATATAAATATTGCAAGTTATATTAAAGCTTGTAAAATAGAAATAATTTTTAGCTTGCAGAAGTTAATGTGCATAAAACATTTTTTATCGACCCTCATTGTACAACTCTAAAAACACTCAACCCCGTAAATATGTTTTCAAGGGCGTACAGATTTCAAACTAACCTCTCAATCCGTGCAATCTTGAATTGAAATCAAACGATTTTCTAATTCTTTTCAGAGAGTAAAAAAGCTAAAAAAGGGTCGACAACTTTTAGACCCTCAATTTACAAGTGGTTAGAAAAGAAAGAGAACGCAAATTGCATGACAAGTATCAGGAAGTACTTTAAAATAACCGGTAGATCAAGCTTATACTTCATAAAAAGTTGAACTACCAATAAGAGGTCCTTTTATTTTATGAATACACCAGTAGTAAAGTTTCTTTATCAAACTTCAAAGATAGTAAAATATACTCGTAGTATCCTCGTTATTATTATTATTTTTTTTTTTTATAAAAACTAGGGGGCTTCGCCCCCTACTCGCTTCGCTCGCCAACCCCCGAATAGACGTGGTATAAGAAGGGAAATAGTATAGTTATGGAATATAAAATGGGGAGTAGGATTGTGGCTGAGGTGTAGTGGAGACCCAACTACTATCTACTTTCCTTTTCTCGCTGACATTTTATTATACCTACTATCTGTCTCGCATTACAGGCTTTCCTCTTCTTCGACGAAGATAATATCACCCTCACTCTGTCTACACGGTTAGTACTATGTCATACTCAAGTTCTCCCCCCCCCGGACTTAACTCTCTTCTAGGGGGTATCTCCTAACGCACTCTACTCTCAGTTAAGTATCTCACTCTCACTGGACTCGTTCGTTTACAAAACTTTTTTAATAATATATATAGATAATTCAAAATTATATAATTTTCTTACATAATATTTCCTTATATTCTAAAACCAAACAGTGAACATAAAGATTATTAGTTAATATTGTAAATCGTTATTAATTAATGACCTACTTGGGTGTTAAACCATTTAGTGACCATTTCTGATCAGTAAATGCGTGATTTTTTGTGGAATTTGTAATCGCGGATACTGTTATCGATCCACGTGGAATTAAGGATGGTCAAATGCGTCCTTTCTTTCCTCTCGACACGAGACTTCACGATACGGTTATGTGACGCCAGATAATCGTGTCCCGTGGTCATGTACGAATGGGCTACACCGATATTCCACGGAAAGTCTGAGATTATAAGGCTGGACGATATTTTTAAATAGGTTTGAAACTCATGTTAGTGAAAATGCTGGCTTTTCAGAACGATCACAATGCTTCTGTTACCTTCGTAACAAAAAATAAAAATGCTTTGAAAGATTATTTTGTTAGTAGGATAAGGCTCCAGGCATCTTATTAAGCTGTTTTATTACAAGGTATTTTCGTATAGGTTTGTCTCAATTCTAAGAAACAAGATTTATTATTGTAATAATTTGGCTTCTTATGAAAGCGCTAGTTACATTCCCTTAAAACTGCAACTGCTGCAATCTAACACTGAGATAATCTGCGTGTTAAAGCAGTTGTGTGGGGAGTATATAAGCTCCTTTTCAAATCCGACACACTTCCTTCTTACAGTTCCATATGATATATTAATGTACGTTATATTTTGTATTAATCTTTTAATATATTAAAGTTTTGAAATTAATAAAGTGTTTTTACTTTATAAAAAGTTACATTTTCGTCCGAGGAACTTAAATCGCTTTTTTCTTGAGATTTGTTTTCATTATGATTTAATTTGGTACCTCGCAAGCTTACAAAACTCGTTAAATATAATGATCGATTTTTTTTTTTTTTTTTTACACGATGTTAATAATTCTAATAATACTTATTTATATTTACCTTAATTGTAATCTTTATATAGTTATAGATAAAAATGAGTGGTATAAAATTAGGATAACATTAGATTTTATATTTGGCAAGGATGTATTTGTGGATGACTATGCAAGATAAGAGTTGCCGTCCTGTTTGTTTTGCCAAGTATTGAAGGGCCAGTTTGATTAAATCAAATGGAATCTGTTTTCAGGGTATTTTCCCTTGTGATAGTATAACGTGCCGTAAAAAACCCTTCTCTGGCCGGATCCAATCAATCTGGTTTTCTCAATCTGTCCATCGATTTCCTTATATGTATCAGAGCGGGCTGGCGGCTGGTTATTCCGTTGGCGTGTGTGCAAGTCTTCTTCTGACTCTGAGGTAGTTTTTCATCCGTGTATCCCGACGGCTTATCTTCTTGAAGGGCTCGATGTGATGCCCTTTTCCCCGATGTTCCGCCCTTTTCTAAGCCCGGTGTATCGGCCCTCTCTGTCGGACCCAGGGCTAATCTTCTGTTTGACCGTAACTCCAGGCCCTCTCCCTTTATCCCTGAGTATAACTTGCCTGGAATCTCCTTAATCCTCTGTAGGGTTTGTTCCACCTCTACTATACGGTGCAGCCCAGTCCACCCTCCTCTTCTGGGGCAGGGCCGGCACTAATTGCTTTCTTTCTTGGTTCCTTTGTCAGACTCCCCATATAATCAGATCTCCCGGGGACCTTATCCCCTATTTACTACAAGGTTTCATTATTGGGCGACCTATCTACTCCCGATTCCTCCGTTCTCTTTCTCCCTCTTATTTTTTTCCATTCAAATAAAGATACTTCCCTCCAGACACCATTTATTACGTTTTATTACTTATCTCTTTTCCGGAAAGATTTACGACTCATTTATTTAAAGTTCTACGTTACCGAACAGTATCACCCCTGGTTTCGCTTTTGCTCTTTTCAATTCATTCCGAATGGCATAATTGTAAAGAAATTTCCTGTAGAATTGTATAACTAGAACTTACATAATTTCCAGTTGCATAATACCACAGTATTTAATGCCGCTAAATATTACGTAAAATGAGAAATTTAAATATCTTAGTGTTTAAAAGCTGATTACATGCATCAATTAATCCCAAACCAAGCAATTTATATATGGTATGTAATGTCTAGTGCCTCTATCAAAAAAAGTATTGATGTGTTGATTGTAGGTTTTTTTTTAACAATCTCTTTACGATCAGTTACTTCAGGTATCAAGCTAAAAAGAATACATTTTTAATTTTTTCAGTTGCGTCTCATTTTACTAACCCATTTTATTTAACATTTTATTTGGTTATCTATTAAAGAAAGTAGATATACAGTTTTGTGGCTGTATATTAGTTTATGTGGTAAGTAATTTATAACCCTTGTTTTTTTTTTTTTAAGTCAATACAATCAAAGCATTCAAATATGCGATTTTCAGCTTCTACATTTCCTAGATTATGGTTGCCTTTGATGTAGAGATTTGTTTAACGTTGAATGATTTCTCATTAAAAAATCAAAAATCAAAAATAATCAAAGACCCTCATTATAAATAAATAATAATCACTTCTCAAGCGATCTCAATTTTTTTCTTTAAAAAAAGGACGGCCTGGGGCTGTAAAGAATCTTCCCCAATAATGATGGCCTGATGAATATAAGGATAAAAACTGGATCTCGTGATTGTACAAAATGTTTGTTTATATTGCTTATTGAGAATGATTTTTAATTTTATTTAATAGAATATTTTGGGAAGTTTTTATCACATTGCATTTGAATTAAGGTTTTCCTCCAAATTCGCTATATCAACTTAAGTCTATTAGCAGGTATATAAATCAATTTTGCTTAGTTCGTCTTGACTTAACTTTATGCCATATAGTTCATTGTTAAAAAATCGGTCCGTGACAACTCAGATAAACTTGGAGATAATGTAAGTAGGCATGGTTTTGTAATAACTTATTCTGTAATTGTTTTGGGAAACATTCCATACCTTTATCCCACTATTTCACTATATCATCATTGGAGGAGCATAGGAGAACTATGGCCCAGAAAATGACAGTGTTGTTCTATTTTTCTCTATCACTATACGCATTATTATTGTTTTTTTCGTGATTATTTTTTCAACATATGTTTTTGGAAGCTCGGTTAAAAGATTTTTAGGTTCTGATTCTGAGTAAGCAAACGTTTTTTAAAGCACTGAATTTAGATTGATGCATGAATGCATAACTTCGTCCCTGCTTTCTTAACCTGTCACTAATTAGACTATAATAATTAATAATTACAGTCCAACTATAATATTTAAACTCGATACATAGCTAGAAGCACTTCATCTCTGAATAAACAAACTATTTATCAAGTCTATCTAGTAGATCTCTTTTTTTCAAATTTTGTATGCATTCCTAAATAATACGCAGGTTAATATTAAAGAAAATTATTATTACAGTTAAGTTAACTATCAGTAGTTAGATTTTTATTACAGTTAATGAAATTACGGCTGTAAAAAAAAAGTCAGAAAAAATAAATTAATTAGTTTTCCCCCACTTATCAGAGTTATAGTTTAAAAAAATCGGGTGCATGGTACCTCGGAACTTTTCCTCACTTCCGAGGCAGCATTGGTCGTGGTCAGTATTTGGAAAGGTGCCCGTTCTGAACTAACTGATTTATTATCATTCTTTCAGAAAAAACTTATTTTTAATACCTATATTTTATTTTAATATTTTAAGTTTGGCGGTATTTTGACAGAGTAAACAAACTTTGACGTCATCAAAATTATTGGAATAATAAATAATTATCTTCGCTTATAACTTTTAAACCAATTATTGGAATTTCATCAGGTTTTTTTATTTTTGTCCCTTAATTTTTTCCCGTTCCAACAATATGCTGTAAGTCAAAAACCTATATGTAATTTCAGTATTATTAACCGTTAAAGTTTAAAAATTCAAAAATTTATAACTTCAAAATGGCGGCCAATATTAAAATGAAATTTGTTGTTGAGTGGCAACTGTATTNTTGCTGACTAAGCAAACTGGGTTCAAGATGGCGGAAAAAGTTGATTTTCCGGGCGGCACAACTACAGGTTAGGACTGATTTTTTGGCCAAGTTTCAACTCTTTAGGTTAAACACCTTGGGCGCTACGATGATAACACACATACACACACACATACACACATACATTCGTCATGCTGAAAACCACTCAGGAGGTCTTAAAAACACCTGAAACGGATAATTCCGTTGAAATCTCGAAAAAAAAATTGTTTGGTGAAAACAATACTTTTCCTACTATTAGTAGTGAGGAAAAGTAAAAATATATATTAAATAACTATTACTGCATGTAATACTTATAAAATCTACCTGTTCGAGTAAGGGGCTAGTGTTTCTCATGGCATTTGAATTTGTTACAAAATATGATTATACATAAATACTAAACTTACACTGTCACAGAAACAATGCATGTATTGAAAATGGTAATCGAAAAGTTTTGCAGTAGTTAATTTTCTACGATGAATTTATTAAATAAATTAATAATTCAGAATATGAAATTCACATAAAATAGCATTTATGAATAAATTATATTCTTTCATTAAAACGAATGGTAAAAGGGGTTATTATTTTCAGTATCGTTGCGAAGATAAATGAAAGTTATGGTTATTAAATGTAATAGAAGTCGGTAGCTTGTTGAGTTAGTTGTCACAGAAAGACATTTTTAAAACTATTTCAGATAATGCAATTAATCTGAGAAACTCCGGTGAGATCTCTCATACATCGAAGAGCACATTACAATTCAATGAATAATTCATCATTGTCAAAGTAAATTGAGAGATACTCTTTACCAGTGGTAGTGAATTCAATTATAATTTTAACTTCTGTACTTACGCGTTGCTAAATGTTAAACAAATAGTTACAACTTGGAGAAACGAAGTTAGTCACATTTAACTGAATATATCTGGAGGGTATTTGCCGATGCAAGACTTAGTTGCGGCGAGCTGGGCTCTTTGACGGGGGAGAAGCCGAGGAGAGGGAGAAAGAGCGGATTCTCGGCTCAGTCAAAAGCCAATAAAGTTTCTAGATACTGAATAATCCATATTAACAAGGGGCCCTCAAGACGGGGGGTATGCCTGGAATTCACCGACTTCCTTCGGGTCCAACTATACAAGGGATATGTGGGAACAGGTCCCTAACTAGACCCCGCCGTAACACCCCCTTCTCCGACAAATTTCCAAAGAGAAACTTTACTGTTTTACAACCGGATAGAGAAGACGTCCCCAGTGTGGAAACGGTTTGAATGACACCCTTATATATTTTATATATACCTACGGGCTCTATGTAATATGACTTTGTAGCGTCGGTGTCGCGTCGCTTGTATATAGGGATCGAATATGTAGATGTTGTAAGAAAGAAAATGGGGCGAAGGAGTCGACAATTCATGTCACTTTCAGGAACAGTAAAAAATCATCTTGCCCTTTTAAGAACACAAATCCCGACCGGAAAAAGAGAAAGAATCCACGTGAGATTTCGAATACCGGGTATCACGGCCCCTTTTCTCCACCCGAGTGTCTTGAACCGGCGTTGTTGATGCTAAAACTCTGAAGCTTTTACACCGGAGCAGAGGGTGATTCTTATCTACCCTTGCTTACCCTCGCCTCGTACTTAATGAGCTTCAGACCTCGCCTAGCACCCTCATTACTATCAAGTACACTCGGAAATATGCCCTTAAACCGGTAAATATATTTACAAGGGATGACAGATTTTTTGAACTGGAAATCAATAGTAATATAGTACTCCATTTACATCCCTTACATTTTCTCGCATAAATATAATATCTTTAGTGTCAACCTATCTTACCTCGAGTTCAATAATAATTTGAGGTTATAGAACTTACAACTATTACTATCCATTAAAGAGTGCTTAATGGCCTGAAAAACATTAACCCTAACGTTGTAAGATACATGGCTGCACTTTAAATATTAGAAAATCAATATTCAAACATTTAGTAGGGTTCATGGACCACACCATGTCTTAGGGAAACTCCAGTGACATCACTCATACATCGTTGAGAACATTAAAATTCCGACAGAAAAAAGGGAAAGAATCAGGTTTTGAAAACTGGGTTTTCACGACCCTTTTCTTCACCGAAGCGCTCTAGTTCATCCAGCAGACCATTTTTAAAACCACATTTTTTTCGAAATAAAAATCCTTACGTTATAAAAGTTAACTTTTGCAATTAATATAATATAGTATTTACTAAAAAATACCTCCTTTATAATGTTTTATTAGGTATGCCAAAATGATAATGTAAAACGTAAATATGATAAAAGGGTTTAGAATTGTCGGGTTTTAATGTTTGCTTTTATAGTGGAGTTAATGTAACCTTACGTTTGGAAAGCATAAACTGAGTTTTCATTGCTAAGTCATGTGGCTAAACTAAGTTTATTTCATATAACCATTTAGAGGAAGTTATACAATATAATCAGCAAATCATGTTGTTAACTATTTAAGCTGAACATACATTATTCAAGGCATCTGTTTAATTTTACATCCTCGTCAAGCGTTATACTGTTGTTTAGATAATTTAACCTTCAATTTTGAACGATATCCAGCTTTTATTGCGCTATTTATTTCCGGAATTAATGTTTTGTATATGATAATAATTGGATATGAATAAAAAAAATTGTGCAGTTTTTTTTTTTTTTTGCTCCAGCTAAATTTTGATTTTTTTTTTTTTTTTTTTTTTTTTTTTTTTTTTTTTTTTTTTTTTTTTTTTTTTTTTT